>JALGBA010004102.1:100000-232500 GCA_023970755.1 Azemiops feae | reverse complement strand
GGAACGGATGAGTAAAATATCTGGGAAACATCAAGATAAGAAAGCTGGCATTTTTCTCAGTGTGGGAAGTCAGCCCCCCCCAGAGAAGGAAATATTAAAAGGGCAGCAAAATATATTTCCTCAAAGGATCTTAAAGAGGCAGAAAAGCATGCCCAGTTTTTCTTAATAGCCCTAAGTCTCCCTCCCCCAAGCAGAAACCAGCTCTGTAGAAATGCAGATGTAAATAATCCAGGAAGGTTGGAGGCCCCCAGCTAGAAAATTAAGAAGACAAAGAAACCTAAAATCTACATAACCCACCCAAACTCTAAGACAGGACATAATAGGATTAACCCACAGTTGCCAAAGGGACACAGGTCAAAATACATGACACAGGAAATACAAAGCCTCAAACAGGAACAGGAAACAACCTTAAGAGCCCCAGAGGGTATAAAAACCCACTCCCTACATGTGCTCACTCTCTTTTCTTCCAAAGCCATCTTTCTGTCTGGCTCTCCTCTTCAATAAACTGCAACCTTCTTTCTAAAGCAGTCGCCATGTTGTTTATTCCCGGCTTGGACTGAACCATGATGAAGATTTTTCCTTCAACATCAGTCAAGGAATTCCCCGTATGTTATCATAATACAAGAATCCACCTACTCTTTTCACACAGTGCTATGTTTTACTGCTTTCCTCCCTTAGCAAGATAGCAGCATTTCAAGCTTTCATTTCTTAATAAGCAAGCGAGATTTCGGGAGAAGAGACTGGGACAGCTTAACGAAAAAGGATGTGCTTTGCTAGAAAAAGGGAATGCCATTTATTCTCAAAGTCTCAGCCTGCTATCAGTTTTGTAGTTTTAGTTTTCACACCAACGTTAGGGTCAACTTTTTTTAAAAAAATTAGCTTTTGGGGTTTTGTTTCTCTCTTGGTATGCTTAGAGAGAAGATGGTAAACATTCTGGAAAGATGAGAGCATGTCTAGGACCTTGATTAATTAGTACCATGACCATTTCCCCATAACTTAAAGTTTCTTACGTGTGAGACACCAGAGAAGAGCCTCCTCAGCTGAGTATCTCTGCTTGAAAAGCCAGTATTTTTGGGATGGCAGAGGACGGTTTAGTTCTGTCAAAATTTGGTTGCTTTCCACTATAGAAAAGAGTTCCTTTGTAGAAGCTGATGAACGCAAAGACATGAGAGAGACGAGAACACACATGAGGTTTTAATACATCTTAGTGAGAACAACCCCACCCTATTCTAATTAGCCCCTTCATATTTCTGTCCAATAAATAAAATACAATAACTCAGAAACTTTCTCAAAAAGACACAACAGTTCCATTCACACAAAACCTTAGGAGCCCAACTGCGATAGCTTAATTGTTTTTATTAATTTTGTTTTATTTTTTATAAGCTTATAGTATAAACTACAAACGTGCAAAAGCAAGTAATAGGAAACAAAGGGGAGGGGAAAAGAAAGAGAGAAGTGTGAAAGAGGGGGAGAAGAAGAAAAAAGGCATTAACTTCCAACTCTCTCCGTTGCGCTACATTGAACCTCAAGAAAATTTTAGACTGTGCAGAAAATTTTAGAGTGTGCAGAAATGGATAGATTGACTTTAAAGATAAAAGAGAAAGAAGACTCAGTGTATTTTAGAACATGGGATAATTTTTATCAATGGCTAGAAAAACGAGTTAGAGAGAAAGGATATCACATATCATGTGATATGTAACACTGAATATATACTAGTAAGAAGACTATCGAGCGATTAATTAACATATTGCTTATGATAATTACTACTCATTGTTTTTTTTAAATACATGAACCCAGACAACATGCTGTTTGCTAAATATTAAGAATGTTATTTTAAAAAATCCTAACCCCAACCCTGACCCCACCCTATTCCTAATCCTATAAAAACTAATTATATATATATAAAACATTGAACCTCAACTTTTTACTTTTCCATAATAGTATGAACTAGCCATTTCTATAACAGCTAATCAATCTAATCAGTAAAACCCCAAGTCCAAGTTTCCTTTTTTTTTTCACCTCAAGCACAAAGTCCAGAAGTGGTTTCCAAGTAGAAACAAAAGTACTTATATTCTTTTCTTTGATCAAAACGGTCAGTTTACCCAACTGTGGTAGCTTAATGTGATGGGACAACCAAAAGATCAGTCCTTGTGCAACCAGCTAGAGTTAAAAATTGTGGCTTAGAGTGTTTTGGGGTTTATAGGTAAAACAACAGATTTTAAAAGAAAATGTCAAACTGCATCAGAGGAACAGAGAAGAAAACCAAGCGAAACACTACCAATGTTCTCCATTGGCTTCCTTCTGCCTGGTATCTTCTACATGGGTTGGGTCCACAAATCCCAAAATCCCAGGTCAGCATGGATTCAGACTGCTTTTGGATAGTCTAAACTTTGTAATCTGAACAGATTTAGAGACCAGCAGACTGAGGAGAGCAGTTCTTTTATTGTGAAAAATCTACTTCTATAAATGTAGATGCACGGCCCATACCTACCTGATAGACGAGACTTAGACTGTGGTGGAACAAGGGTAGCATCACACATGGTAGATCCAATGCGGGTCATCACGTCAGAATCTAAAGAGGCAACCAAGCAGAAACTAGGTAAAGATTTCCTCTGTCCAGTTGTGTCTGACTCTAGGGGGTGGTGCTCATCTCCATTTGCTAGCCGAGGGAACCAGAGTTGTCCGAAGACATTTCCGTGGTCATGTGAACAAGCATGACTATACGCTGAGGTGCATAGAACGCTGCTACCTTCCCACCAAAGTGGTACCTATTAATCTACTTGCATTTGCATGCTTTCAAACTTCTAAGTGGGCAGGAGCTGGGGCAAGTAACGGGAGCTCACCCCATCCCGCCACACTTGGGTCTCAAACCCAGTCTGTCAGCTTTCCAGCTGACAAGCTCAGCGTCTTTAACCACTGAGCCTTTGTGACTCCTAAGCAGAAACTAAGCCATATTTTAATACTGTTATTCTCTTGGACAGGAAGGCAGTTAAAAGCCGAGTTACCACAGAATTGAAATGCTCAGGAGCTACAAATGGAAGGGGGGGGGGAATTATAATCTGAGAGATTGAAAATAAAGCACCATATCCTGGAATATGACATGGTTCCTTTATGGAGGACAGCTCAGTGTTTGAAAGCATGACAGCCTAGTCTGATTTTAGGAAGGGCTACTTTGTCAAGTCCAGTTTAAAAATACATTAAAATTAATTGTAGATCTTCAAATTTAGGTCTTCAAGGTTCTCTCTGGTAGGGAACTTTCTGAGCCATACAGGCCCCCAGTATAGGACTCAGTGTATGTATGTATGTATGTATGTATGTATGTATGTATGTATGTATGTATGTATGTATGTATGTATGTATGTATGTATATTGCACCTGAATGCACATCAAAACTAAAGGAAGTTTCCAAATCAGATCAGAACATCTAAACAAGGAGATGCCTGCAAAATAATTCAAGCATTTTACAACTTTTATGCATGCCTCAAATAGGCTTTTTTTGTTTATGAAATTTATCTACCGCCCATCTTGCCATCTGTCAGCTCTAGGTGGCTTATAACAAAGTAAAAACAACCGTGTAAAACATTAAGAGAATAAATATTCACATTAAAAAAATAAGAGGGCAAGGAAGGGGACAAGACGCCAATCAGATGGCCTCAAAAAAACTCAGTCGCAAGCCTGCCTCCACAATGACTCAACTCTTCATGAATACATGAGTAATGTCCTTACAGTTGTATTGGCCTGGCTGATTTAAACAAACTCAAGATTTCCTGGTTTGTTACCCATAAAAATAAGAATGAAATCCAGCCCTACCTAAAGTAGCTTTCTTGGATAAGCCAAATGTAACTAGGTGCTGCCACCTAGCTGCCACCTGCAAATGAATGTGCATTAGTGTGGATGTATATTTATGTCTACATTTATTTGTACATGTGTGTAATAAAATTATATAATTATACAATAGGCCCATCTGAATATTCCGCCCATAAAAGACATAACTGCCCCCCATTCTGCTGAGACACATATATGGACATCTTCCTTCCACATTTGACACCTGGCAAATCACCCCCAAATCACCTACCTTTCCAGAAATAAACACGCTGAAAGCTGGTGAAGAATTTTTCTGTGTCTTCTGCAAGCTCAGAAGCTAAAAAGGGAAAAAAATATTGTTGATTTCCTTTTAGAATAGAGCTGGAAGGGACCTTGGAGGTCTTCTAGTCCAGCCCCCCGCTTAAGCAGGAGAACCTTTACCATCTCAGACAAGTGACTGTCTAGCCTCTTCTTAAAAATCTCCAGTGATGGAGCGCCCACGATTTCTGGAGGCAAGCTGTTCCACTGGTTAATTGTCCTCACTGTCAGGAAGTTTCTCCTTAATTCTAGGTTGCTTCTCTCTTTGGTCAGCTTCCAACCATTGTTTCTTCTCCTGCCTTCTGGTGCTTTGGAGAATAGTTTGACCCCCTCTTCTTTGTGGCAGCCCCTCAAATACTGGAATACTGCTATCATGTCACCCCTATTTCTTCTTTTCTTTAGACTAGCCAAACCCAAGTCCTGCGATGGTTCTTTGTATGTTTTAGTCTGCAGGCCTATGATCATCTTAGTTGCTCTTCGCTGATTTTTTCCAAACTCTCAACATCTTTTTTGTGATATGGTGACCAAAATTGGCTTTTCTAAGAGTCACCAATGGTATCCATTTTATCCATAGCAGGATAAAAAAATAAATAACACAGCAAATCTGCTGATTTTGAAATACAGATACAGTAAACATAGGATTAAAGACACAAGGTGTGGCCCAGAATGGGGAACCATATGTCTACATGTTCCTGCCAGCCATGTAGAGTTTTATAGTGTGGGAAGTCAGCCCCCGCCCCCCAGAGAAGGAAATATTAAAAAGGGCAGAATATTATATTTCCTCAAAGGATCCTAAAAAGGCAGAAAAGCATGCCCAGTTTTTCTTAACATCCCCAAGTCTCCCTCCCCCACGCAGAAACCAGCTCTGTAGAAATGCAGATAGCATAATCCTTTCAGAAAGACTGGCACCTGGAAGCTTAGAGCTGATGGGATTAGAAAGACAAAAGATCTCTAGAATCAACAATCCCTCACACCAAAAAAATCCAACACAGGACATAGTCATCAGCCCCAGCCCCAGCCCCAGCCCCAGCCCCAGGGAAGCAGAATATGACCTTTGGGACATAATAGGATTAACCCACTACCATCAGAATACCAGAAAGGCACATTCAGACTCAGGTCAAAGTTCATGCCATAGGAACAACTCCAAACAAAGCTCAAGAAGTTATAAAAGCCCACCACTTCCTACTACATGTGGTCAGCTTTCCCAGAGCCATCTTTCTGTCTGGCTCTCCTCTTCAATAAACTAAAACCTTCTTTCTAAAGCAGTCTCCATTTTGATTATTCCCAGCTTGAACTGGATCCTGATGAAGATTTTTCTTTTAACGATAGCTCACAACCAACATCTTGAATTGGACCTGGAAGCAAACTGACACCCATAGCAGCTTGCAGAGCAGAGATGTTACACGCACCGTCCTTGGAGTATCCAAGATTGCTCATGCAGCTGCATTCTGTACCAATTGAAGCTTCCAGATACTTTTCAAGGGCAACCCCATGTAGAGCGTGTTGCAATAATCCAAACGGGAGATGACCAGGGAGTGAGTCACTTGCTCACTTACTCACTTACCTCCAGTAAGCACTTGGTCTCCAATTCTGACTGTGTATTGGCTCTTTCCTTCACTGTACTTTGCGCGTTGACATATGTCACCTTGTCGACGGGTTGAGCTTCCATCCCAGTCATTAAGGTTGCAAATCAATGCGCTTGGAGAACTCAGCAGACTACAAGCAATACTGCCTGAATGCAAGGAGGAAAAGATTTACGGGATTCAGTTCTGCTTTCTTTGTTGCTGAATCTAATAATAGTTTGATCTTGGCAGTGAAAACTTGGGAGACGTTGGCCTTCAGTTGGCCTTTTCAGTCATTCTGATTTAGACGTCTTGCTTTGTCCTTCTCGGGAAGTATAAAAGAACTAATTCCATTCAATTCATCTTGGAAACTGCTTGAGAAGACACAGGAAACCCTAAATCTTCAGGAATATCCTCTGTATCACAAATTAGATCTACAACTTCAGCAGGGTCCAAGGGAAGCAAAGACTGAAATATTGTGGTCAGTCCAAGGAGTGTCAAAAAAAAGAGAGAGAGATGCCCCTAGGCATATACCTCACACAACAGAGGAACTGAATCACAATTTGACCTACAATTTCAACCCGTCCAGTGGAAACAGAGACTGAAATGTTGTGTAGTTACTGTACATGGTCAGTCCAAGGAGTGTCAATAAAAGGGAGAGGGGCCCCTGGGTATGTACCTCACACTACAGAGGAACATCCTCTCCATCACACAATAGATCTACAACTTCAGCACAGTCCAAGAGAAGCAGAGTCTAAAATATTGTGCAGTTGCATGGTCATTCCAAGGAATGAAAAAAAAAGAAATACCCCAAAGTTACGTACCTCACACTCCAGTGATTCTCACTCCCTTTGTGCATTTCACCCCAGCTCTGATATAATCATAAATGGTCTGGCAAATTTGTCTATGGGTAAATGGAGCAAAGTATTGTCCATTTGTCCCTTGTATGAACTTCTGAATTGGATTCTGAAATCATGTATCTGTATGTATTTTTAATTAGGCCATTTGGAGGATTCTTGACTGGAAGGGTGTTTTCTTTTTCAACGTTTTCTTACTTTGTTCAACTTACATCCTGCCTTTTCTATAACGGAATCAAGGCATGGTCCTTCTTCCGCCACTTTTCAACCTCACAACAACGCTGAGAAATTCAGCAGTAAGTTAAAGATTGACCTAAGATCACCTAGTTGGCTTCACAGTTGTGAGGACTTAGACTTGTTTCTCCCCAAAGAGCCAGCGCAGGCAAGGACTTACAGTGAGAGAGTCCTCTGGAGCTGCAGATTGGCTGGGGCAGGCAAAGGCCCCAGGCTCACTTCTGGCTCACCCTCCCCCATGAGAAAGGAGGAGGAGGGGCGGAGACAGAAGAGGCCATAAAAGGAGGCAGTTTGGGCAGGAGAGGGAGAGAGAAAAAAAGCAGCAGCCTTGGGAGGAGGCGGAGTCAGCTGCACCGAACGGGAAGGAGGAGGGTGGGGGGGAAAGGAGAGGAGATCAAGCAGGCCAAGCAGGCCGGCCATGAGCCAATCTACAACTGCTGTGGCAGGCACCTGTGCTGGCAGCAACAAACAGGCAAGAAATGCAGCAGGGGAGGGGTTGCCCTCCATGAGGAATGAAGAAAGGTAGCATCAGCTGGAGGTGAGACACGGAGGGAGGGAGATGGAGAGTGGAAGGATTCTTATGTGCTTTTGTGACTTTGAAGTTCTGGGATTTGTGCAATGTAGGCTTTGTGTTCTTAAGGAGTGTTTGGCAATTTCTATTTGACTGATGGCTGATGTCTTGTGTTAGCTTCTATTGCTCTGCTATTAGCTGTAAGTTTTGCTGCAAGGTATTTTGAAGTATTTTTCTCCTGAATGGATTTTGCCTGTAGCATTCATTACTTATGAATGGAGCCATTTGGGGAAGCTGCCTTAGCCGGCAGCCAGTACTTACTACATTTTTTTCCCTTAAGTGCTAGCCAGTAGCTAATTCTTAAAGGGGAATGTGCCTTTTTAAGCTAGTTCACTCAGCAGCTTGTCTTTTCTGTCTCTAGAGGCTTTTCCTTGTTTGATGAATATATGGAAGAGAGAAAATATGGGGGGGGTTCAAATTCTTCCTTCAGAAGGAGGTGGGCATGAGAAAGATGGAGGCAGGGAGGGAGGGAGGGAGGGAAGTCCTGCCTTAGCACTTGGCCACCAGCAGCCCTGCCATTGACTTTGCTTGTCAAAAGGTTGGGACACTGTGACCATCATAAATATGAATCAGTTGCCAAGCATCCAAATATAAATCACATGACCCTGGGCATGCTGCAATGGTCATAAGTGTGAAAAATGGTCATAAGTCATTTCAGTGCAATTGCAACTTTGAACAGGTTTTTTTTTTTTTTGGTCATCAAGTTTTTGACACCTTACTAGGTGGTACTCGAATATTGCCATATCCTAAAAGTGGTACAATCGGTGAAAAGGTTGAAAAGCCCTGCCCTAGTGTATGTCCAAACCCCACCAGGTTGAGGTCTTGTGGACCTCAACCTGAGCATCACAGCTCTAACACCAGTTGTGGGATTCAGCCAGTTCCCACCACTTCGGCAGAACCGGTAGCTAATTTTTTGTTGCCCAGGCCCAGAATGGACTTCCGGAAGTGGCATCCACACAGAGAACCGGTTGTTCACATATTTGAATCCCACCACTGTCTAAAACATAAAATTGTTGGGGGTCCTCTCTTGCACAGACCCTGAGAGTAATTAAAGCTCTTCTGTACATACCTTTTTTCAGGTATACGTTCAACGAATCTTTCTTATCTGGGCTTCTCACTTTAATTAGGCATCTGAGACTGGCAATGCTGGTGGCGAGAGAATTATCCCAAGCACCGTGAACCTAGGATAAAGAAATATTCAGAGAAAGCTGATGATGTTGGCTGCAGGATTGCAGAGAAGAGCAACAAAGATGATAAAGGATCTGGAGGCTAAATCGTATGACTAACGGTTGAGGGAGCTAGGTATGTCTAGACCAGGGGTAGGCAACCTTGGCTCTTTTATGACTCGTGGACTTCAACTCCCAGAATTCCTGAGCCAGCCATGCTGAGGGGAAAGGGAGAGGTTTCCAAGCTGAGACATGCTGGCTCAGGAATTCTGGGAGTTGAAGTCCACGAGTCATAAAAGAGCCAAGGTTGCCTACCCCTGGTCTAGACTATTGAAGAGAAGGGCTAGGGGGACATGATAACTGTCTTCCAGGACTTGAGGGGCTGTCACAGAGAAGAGGGGTTTGACTTAATCTCCAAAGCACCTGAGGGCAGAACAAGAAGTAATGGGTGAAATCTTGTTAAAGAGACATCCAACCTAGAAGTAAGGAGAGATTTTCTGACAGTGACAACAATGAATCAATGGAACAACTTGCCTTCAGGAGTTGTGGGTGCTCCATCACTGGAAGTTTTCAAAAATAGACTGGACAACCATTTGACCCGGATGGTATAAGATCTCCTGCTTTGAGCAGAGGGCTGGACTAGAAGACCTCTGAGGTCCCTTCCAGCCCTATGATTCGATGTTCTATATTACAGTGTCATACTTGTACATGGAATATAAAATCCACTCCCATGGCAGGGTTAAGATTAAGTCCTTGATCTTAAAATGCCTTCTTAATGCTATCGTTTTTTCAGCTTTCAAGCTCTTAATGGGGCCCCAGTTGATGGACCTCAAGGCACACTTAAAGGGAGAAGGTATCACCTTTAGTTCCCTATCTTGTCATCATAAAACACATGTACGTAGTTACCAGTCCAGAAGTAGAGCAGTTATAATTGCTCTCCCGAGCACTGTACAGCTCACACAATGTTTCCGAGCCCTTGGCTGACAGGGTGAGAAATCCACAGGAGTCATCCTCCTCGCACTCTGTAAACAACAAAAGATGTGTCACATGAGCTCTGGAATCAATACCACTGTCTTTGCTTGAGCAATGAACGCAACCAGCAGTAAACACACTGGTCTTCTTTTAGATAAGGTCCTCTGTTCCAACGGACAGCACTTGACTTTGTATCTTGATCCTCTACAACAGAGGTCTTCAAACTTGGCAACTTTAAGATTTGTGGACTTCAACTCCCAGAATTCCTCAGCCAGCTGAGGAATTCTGGGAGTTGAAGTCCACAAGTCTTAAAGTTGCCAAGTTTGAAGAGCCCTGCTCTACAATGTAGGACAGGTAGCAGTTTATATTCTGATGTGTCATAAACATTGAAGGAAATACATAGCTGCCATGACAGCAATAGAAGAGAATATTTCTAACTCAGGATTGACCCCACTCCCTTCTAGCACTGATGATGTTACCTAGTGTGGGAAGTCAGCCCCCCCAGAGAAGGAAATATTAAAAGGGCAGAAAAATATATTTCCTCAAAGGATCTTAAAGAGGCAGAAAAGCATGCCCAGTTTTCTTAATAGCTCCAAGTCTCCCTCCCCCAAGCAGAAATCAGCTCTGTAGAAATGCAGATGTAAATAATCCAGGAAGGTTGGAGGCCCCCAGCTAGAAGCTTAGGAAGACAAAGACACCTAAAATCTACATTCCCCACCCAAACTCTAAGATAGGACATAATAGGATTAACCCACAGATGCCAAACTCAGGTCAAAATTCATGCCACAGGAACAACTCCAAACAAAAGGCTCCAGAGGGTATAAAAACCCACTCCCTACATGTGCTCACTCTTTTCTTCCAGAGCCATCTTTCTGTCTGGCTCTCCTCTTCAATAAACTGCAACCTTCTTTCTAAAGCAGTCGCCATGTTGTTTATTCCCAGCTTGGACTGAACCATGATGAAGACTTTTCCTTCAACACTAGTAAGGTAATGAAACGTCTGCAAGAAAACCACCAAGCTCAGAGAGCCCCAAGGACCTCCCAACCACTGATACAGTAGCTTTATCCTGTATGACATTTAACATAGATGACTGTGTTTCCAGACCACTTGCTAAGGAGACTTTAGGCTTGGAAAGCAAAAACATTGGAAACATTATGACCTGCAACGCATTGCTGAAGGGTGTTCACAGGCGTTCCTTGGAGTGTTTTAGTTCCAATTGTTTCTGATTCTTCGGTGGTGAAGATAAGATTGGAAGCAGGGACCTTCTCAAAATGCCTGAGGACTGAAATGAAATAGTGGGTTGGGATGAGGTAGGTTTGGAAGAATACCCTGATAAAACTTTATGCTAAGGCTGGCAGAGAACCTAGTTTGCCATTTTTTCCTTACCCCAGTTTTCATTCATTTGGATGAATGAGAATGTCTTAGAATGTTATTTCTAAGGAGAAAGGCATTTTAATGACATTCTAATGGGAAGAATGTGGTGGAATTATGAGCAAATCATTGGAAATATCCTCTCAATACAGGTGGTCCTCGACTTACGCCCACAACTGAGCCCAAAGTTTCAGTTGCTGAGTGAAACATTTGTGAAGTGAATTTTGCCCCATTTTACGACCTTTCTTGCCCCAGTTGTTAAGTGAACCACTGCAGTTGTTAAGTTAGTAACACGGCTGTCAAGTGAATCTGATTTCCCCATTGACTTTGCTTGTCAGAAAGTCACAGAAGCTGATCACATGACCCCAAGGCACTGCGACCGTCATAAATATGAGTCAGTTGCCAAGCATCTGAATTTTGATCACGTGACCCTGGGGCTGCTTGCAACGGCCGTAAGTATGAAAAACGGTCGTAAAGTCATGTTTTTCAGCGCCCTTGTAACTTCAAACAGTCACTAAATGAACTACTGTAAATCGAGGACTACCTGTAATTTATCTAGCAGATAAATTGTCTATACAGGGTTCCCGGCTTCTCTTGTTTCCATGAAATCTCTTTTTCAGTCTTGCAAGATCGATGTTAGCTCTTCCAGAACAAGGCTACAAATTCCTTGTGCTCTGGGAGAAATAGACAAACAGAAATGTTGTCCTCAGTTCCTTCCCTTAGACCAGGGGTAGGCAACCTTGGCTCTTTTATGACTCGTGGACTTCAACTCCCAGAATTCCTGAGCCAGCCACGCTGAGGGGAAAGGGAGGTTTCCTTAGACTCACACTCACATTTACACACACATACAGAGAGAGAGAGAGAGAGAGAGAGAGAGAGAGAGAATAACATATGGAAGACTTCAAGTGATGCAAACTGAAGCAAGAGTTACTACTCTAACCCTCAGTATCACTACAAGGTCAATTAAGGATAAAAACTACAGGTGAAGATGCTAATTAGGATTACTATTACAACTGAAGACTGTTATTATGGTAACCACTATTATTTTGAAAACAGGTTTATCTTTTCCCTGAGATACATGATAGCTCAAGAATAAGGCACCTCAAGTACACTTTTGTAACTGCACACCAGCAATTCCCCCCCTCCCAAGGAATGTGTCTCCTCTTACAACCTCTTTGAAATGAATGCCAATTGTTGTATTAGGGATTAGTTTAAGGGGCCACAAGTGCCAATTTCAATCCCCAAGGATTACGGAGAGAAAGTGAAACACTGCCCAATTATTTCTTGCTAAAACAATTAAGGCCTATTATAGCTTAGCCCAAAAGGAGTACTCAGCTTTCCAAATGTGATAGTCCTAATTAGAAAGAAGGGAGGGAGGGAGGAGGAAAGAAGGAAAACAAGGGAGTTCATGGATTCATGGATGCACCTCCTGTTGTTGAAGTTGTCTATGGAGCTTCTCAATCATCCAGATCATGGTTGTCCTGAAGATGCTTTTTCCAAAAGACAACTGAATATCTAGGTTTTTTTCCTTGAAAATGTTTCACTTCTCATCCAAGAAGCTTCTTGGATGAGAAGCGAATTTAAAAAAAAAAAAAAAAATCAAATGAAAAAAAACTGGACAAGAAAGTCCAGTTGCCTTTTGGAAAAGCACCATTGGGTTATGTCGAAGTTCTACTTCCATGGCGGAGGCGTGACCAATCTACTCACCCGAACACTGGGAATCTGTCAAAGGAACACTTGTCTCTGTCCAGTCTAATCTCTTTCCATCGCTGTCAACACAAAATGACTTTTGGGTGGTAGGATCTTGGTAAGAAGGTCTATACTGGCCATTTTTATCACACCGTTCAGCTTGTTCGTTCCTCTGGCAATCGGTAACACCTATCGGATGGGCACAGAATAAAAAAAGTTTGGTGCGACAGAATTCCATTCGATAGAAAATATTTGTAGCTCAGGGTTCAATAGAAGAATCCTTGGTGCTCTCTGAACTTGCCTGTTTTCTTGCAGATGTTTCATTACCAAACTAGGTAACATCATCCAGTGCTACTGATAATGTTATCTAGTTTGATAATGAAACATCTGCAAGAAAACAACCAAGTTCAGAGACCATGAAAGATTCCAGAAGTCCATTCCTTTGTGATTCTCTAGCCAAAGACCTTTCTGAATGAATCAGACCTTAAATTGGAATTTCGGTCACCTAATTTTCAATGAATGCTTACTTCACTGGGCTAGGTGTGAATGCTGTACAAAACTACTGTATAAGGTGAATTTTTAGTTCTGGCTTAGCGTAATGTGCAAATATTATATATGCAACTAATATACCTTATTCAAAAAGCCATAGTTAAAGCAAACATTACAAACCCAGATACAATCCAGAATTCTACCATCTTGCTCTCCCATTTGTTGACCCAGCCATATTCAAAACAGATGTTATGAGCATTGTTTAGGATACCATATTCTAACCTATAATGTTTCTTGTCTTATATTGTGTAATCCCACCCATTCTGCTTCTTAAACCAGGACTTATGACTTAGTGTTACATGAGAACTCAGATAACTATAGCTCATTTAACCAACCTGGCTAATTGTGGTTTATCCAATAATCAGTCCTTGGTTTAGGCACGATTGGATCAGGGAAACCTTTACCTTTCTTTACTTTATGAAACTACTGGAAACCATTCTATAGAACTATAAAATGATAGGATTGGAAGGGACCTTGGAGGTCTTCTAGTCCAACCCCCTGCTTGAGCAGGAGACCCTGTCTCATTCTGGACAAAATGATTATCCAGTCTCTTTCTGAAAACCTCCAGTGAAGGAGGACCCACAACAATATCAAATGTAAAGTACATTATGCATTTTTCTAAGAGTCTTACAGTGATCTTCTCTGAAAGCTCCAGAAGAGAGGGTAAATTTCCCAATAGGACATTTCACACAGGAGTTACTTCCTGCTTGGTCTTGATAGAAGCCAGAAGGACACGGAATGCACTTCTCATTCTGAAAGGAAGAACCTGGAGGACAGAGAGCTGCAAATGAAGGAAAGGCTTATTATTCTGTGGAATTCAGATTCATTTTGAATTTTTCCAGAAGAGAGAGAGAGAGAGAGAGAATGAAAAAGAGAGAGAAAGAGAATGAAAGAGAGAGAATGAGAAAAAGAGAAAGAGAGAAAGAGAATGAAAGGGAGAGAGAAAGAGAATGAAAGAGAGAGAATGAGAAAGAGAGAGAGAGAGAGAGAGAGAAAGAGAATGAAAGAGAGAGAATGAGAAAAAGAGAAAGAGAGAGAGAAAGAGAATGAAAGAGAGAGAATGAGAAAAAAGAAAGAGAGAGAGAAAGAGAATGAAAGAGAGAGAATGAGAAAAAAGAAAGAGAGAGAGAGAGAGAGAATGAAAGAGAGAATGAAAGAGAGAGTGAGAAAAAGAGAGAGAGAGAATGAGAAAGAGAGAGAGAAAGAGAATGAAAGAGAGAGAATGAGAAAGAGAAAGAGAGAGAGAGAGAGAATGAAAGAGAGAGAGAAAGAGAATGAAAGTAAGAGAATGAGAAAAAGAGAAAGAGAGAGAGAGAGAGAATGAAAGAGAGAAAGAGAATGAAAGAGAGAATGAGAAAAAGAGAAAGAGAGAGAGAGAGAGAGAGAAAGAGAATGAAAGAGAGAGAATGAGAAAGAGAAAGAGAGAGAGAGAGAGAGAGAGAATGAGAAAAAGAAAGAAAGAGAGAGAGAGAGAGAGAAAGATGTGCACATATATTTGTCCAATGGAACTAAGCTGTTACTTCAAATTATCTCTGGATCAAAATACTGACAAATAAGGTTTCCATTTCAGCCAGTAAGCACATTTAACAAGATTTTTTCCATGTCAAAGATTAACTAAATCTGCTATTAAAAATGATGTAGGTACAGGGTGGAGGTAAATAATTTCAGCCCATTACATTCTCTTAAATTGCTCAGTGAAGCAAGAATATATTGTGCTTTTCAGCAAAAATCTGAAATAGATTTGTCTCTTCACCCAATTAAAAATAGTGGCATACTAGGGTAGACACATTGTATTTGCTTGGTCTTTTACATATATCTAAATGAAGATTCTTCCTTTATTTATAAGCCATCTGGAGCCACCTATGTGTGAGTTGGGCAGCCTTATAAATTTGTTTAATAAAATAAAAACAGATAAAATAATTTCTTCTTGTCTTAAGAGAGACTTTCAGTAAGACTAAGCTAAAACCTTCTCTTTCAATTTAAGTAACAAATTAAAAGCAAGCATCACTACCCAAATGATTGTCAGGCTCCAAAGACCAGGCCCATACATGAAGGTCTAATTAAACTGATTTATTGCTAAACAGCCTATGCGCAGGAATCTTCTTAACTAACTAGGTTAGTACCTGCTTAGAATTAGATAAGGCTCAATGGAATTCAAGGGAGGTTGAACTAGTTCGCTTGTGGCTACGTAGGAATTCTAGGCTGATCCCTCTTTTAACTCCCCCCCCCCCAGGTTCTGCCACTCCTTATCCTACATTGATACATACCACATCCTTGAGAATTTGGTATCACTTCTCCAGTAGTTAAGACTTTGTGGAAACCACTCTTGCATCCCAAGGAAGCTTTAGGAGACATGCCAGAATCTCCTCTTCCAGGAGAACGGATAGAAGTGTCTGCTTGGAATTGCTTGTTGTCCAAGTGGAGGATAAAACCACCAGTCTTGATTAGCTCTTCAAAACGTCCAAGGAGATTCTCACCAACCATGGCTCTCTCTATCAGTAAATGATAGAAATCAGGGAATTAAGGTAGAAGAATTCCAGTGGGAAAATACTGACAGATACATCCTATGGGCACCTTCCATTGAAACGAGTGGACAATTCAAGGATAAGAGACCCACTCTAAGGACTTAGTACTTTGATGATTAGACTTGGTACTTATTCAAGGTGGCATAAGGCAGGGCTTTTCAACCTTTTTACCGATTGTACCACTTTTAGGATATGGCAATATTCGAGTACCACCTAGCAAGGTGTCAAAAACTTGGTGGCAAAAAAAAACCTGTTCAAAGTTGCAATTGCACTGAAATGACTTATGACCATTTTTCACACTTATGACCATTGCAGCAACAGGGTCATGTGATTTATGATGCTTGGCAACTGATTCATATTTATGATGGTCACAGTGTCCCAGGGTCATGTGATCCCCTTCTGCAACCTTTTGACAAGCAAAGTCAATGGCAGAGCTGCTGGTGGCTAACTGCTAAGGCGGGACTTCCTTCCCTCCCTCCCTTCCCTGCCTCCCTTTTTCTCATCCCCTCCTTCTGAAGGAAGAATTTGACCCCCCCCCCATATTTTCCCTCTTCCATAGATTGATCAAACAAGGAAAGGCCTCCAGAGACAGAAAAGACAAGCTGCTGAGTGAACTAGCTTAAAAAGGCACTTCCCCTTTAAGAATTAGCTACTGGCTAGAAAGGAAAGTAAGGAGCCCAGCCGACACTTAAGGAAGAAAAAAAAATGCAAGTACTGGCTGCCGGCTAACGCAGCCTCCCCAAATGGCTCCATTCATAAGTAAAATCTGCCGCTCCAGAGGACTCTCTCACTGTAAGTCTTTGCCTGTGCTGGCTCTTTCCCTTCCCCACTACACTTGGCTAGGCAGGGCTGCGTACCACCTGCCACTCATTAATGTACCACAAGTGGTACGCGTACCACAGGTTGAAAAGCCCTGGCATAAGGCATTCCATTTGGAGCAGACCCAACAGAAAGGTCTTCTGGGCATGCATGAATAAATCAAGAAGATTAACATTAGACCAACAACCAAGAAGCCAGCAATACCACGATCGAGGAATTACCAACTCAAACAAACAAGCTAGCAGTAAACAACAATCCAATCAAAAAACCACTAAGACCCCTCCCACCAACACTGACAAGGCAAGTCATCAATATGTAAAATGGGAGCAAACCCCATTCTCAACTAACACTGATGATGCTATCTAGTTGGGTAATGAAACATCTGCAAGAAAACAGCCAAGCTCAAAGGACGCCCAAGCACCTCACAAACCAGAAGACCTGGAAAATGGCTGTGCCGAAGTTTCAGGAAGGTGGAATATTGGTGATTCAAGGAGATGAAATGAAGAGCCTCTAAAGTTTATATATTATATTTATATAGCTGTGCTGCTTATATTAAAAGCTTGAAGGCTGCTGGTTATCTTTTTTGAATTAACTGATATTTCTATTTATCACTAATTGGCAACAGACATGCTTATTCTGATCTCCCTACCAAGGATCTTGTCACGCCTATTCCATGATTTAATAGGAACTTAATGGGAAGTTTTTTGTGGATAGAAAAGAGGAAAAAATAATCTGACTTGCATTCTCAAGCTAATATTTAATGTTGTAAGTCACCGAGAGTCACTTTATGGTGAGATGGGCAGCAGATAGATAGATAGATAGATAGATAGATAGATAGATAGATAGATAGATAGATAGATAGATAGATAGATAGATAGATAGATAGATAGATAGATAGATAGATAGATAGATAGATAGATAGATAGATAGATAGATAGATGAGAGAGAGAGAGAGAGAGAGAGAGAGAGAGAGAGAGAGAGAGAGAGAGAGAAACTGAGTGATCTTTAAAAATTGCACTTCTCTGAATCTTTGAAACTATGAATTTAAAAGATTATGTCAGAAAAAGTGCCCAGATAGATATTATACATTAGTGAAAATACTGTTAAGTGTTGAATCATATTAAAGACCATCACTCACAAAGTGTCTGTGTGATGGAAAAACGCAAGTCTCAGGAAAAATATGCACCAAGAGCCATGTGAATGTCTGTGGGGATATGAAAATACCATGAACTGAAGACTGGAAAAATTGGGGAATGAAAGGACAAATTTGGTTTCATGTCCAATTTTTTTCCCCAGTCTTCCAATTCTGTTCACGAGCAACTCCTCTTTTTCAAAAATAGAAATAAAATAAAGCTCAAATGACAGTTTCTTCAGCTGATGCCTGCCTGTTGAGACAGATTTTCCAATCAGGTTTCTTGAAATTGGTCCATCATGTGTTCCTAAGGGCTTGGGATTATGAACCCTGTACGTTGTTCAATTTTATCACAAAAAAACCTTGCTCTGTTATTTCTCTCTAGTGCAAACATATGTCCAAATATACATATGAATACTTGAATTCCTTTTCAATTATCTTAAGGTAGCTTGTGTTTTTTTCAACATTTAAAGATTATCTGTGCTGGTTTATAATATAATCCTACCACAGTTGAATAGATCTTAATTATTTCTTTGGTGGTCCAGACAGCTTTCCAAGACGACAAAAAAATGCAATTTAGGCCTAATCTCATTTTATCCTTTGATGGATACAAGTATTTCAGACATATGAGCAAGCAGGGAGCTTCCCTCCTTTTAATCCATCCCAGATGCAAGGATATAGATACAAATAGCTTTCAGAACTGGTGGCCACATAACCATTCTCCTCACAGACAGTTTCTGGAGATGGTTACGATTTGGCCTTTCTTAGGATAAGGACAGATCCATACAGTCAGAGTTTAGGAATTCCAAATTGGAAAATGAGAATGAGCAAGAATATTGGAACTGAATGATTAATCTATTAATAGTAACTGCAACCTAACCCAAATCTTAGACAGTAACATTAATACATAAGAAACTCAAGCTTGACATTCATGGTATTCTTTGGGGGGGGGGGAGTTAGTTTTCTTTTGAAGGGGCTTTTTAAGCTGGGACAAAATAACAGAATTCCCAGGGTTTGAACCAGAAAACTCTTCCTTCCTTCCTTCCTTCCTTCCTTCCTTCCTTCCTTCCTTCCTTCCTTCCTTCCTTCCTTCCTTCCTCCCTCCCTCCCTCCCTCCCTCCCGCCCGCCCGCCCTCTCCTCTTTCCTTCCTTCCTTCCTTCCTTCCTTCCCCCTCCTCTCTCCCTCCGTTTCCCTCCCTCCCTTTCTCCTTTTCTCAGTTGGTAAATGCCAGCTGCGACACAGCAAAGAATTAGATCCTCTTTGACAAATATATTTCAGTATGACTCCAACTCAAAGCACAGTTAAATCACAGTTTGTTGTCATGATGGTGGAGCTCCTGTGAACTCAAATGTTCAACTCATTTCAAGGAATTAAAACAAAATATTGTTCTTGAATTTTCAATAATTCATGGCAGACCTTTTGATTAGATCTCCAGTACGCTGACATATTTGAAGAGGATGAAGGCCAATAATATTTTAGTCACAACAGCCACATTGCGCTAGAAATAATAAACTAACCAATGTCATATAAATCAGGAAGTGCAGTAGCTGGCACATTTCTGAGCATAGCTTGCCACGTGATGTTCGCTCCCAGACGGTCAGCAGCTGCACATTGAACCAGGACAGCAGAATCTCCACAGACTGGAACAGACACCAAGTTCCCCAAAGTACTGACCTTAAAACGAAAGATCAGATTTTACTATTGTTGGCAGTAGTGGTGATTTGAATTCAGCCAGAACTCTTTATTAAGGATATGTTTAAATAAACATTTTATATTTTATCCTGCTTTCTTCCCACAACAAAAACGTTGTGAGGTAGATTGGGCTGAGAGAGCATGATTGGCCCAAAGTCACCCAGTCAGTTTTCTTGCCAAAGGTGAGAGTAGAACTCACAGTCACCTGGTGATTGGTCCAAAGTCACCCAGTCGGCTTTCATGTCTAAGACAGGATGAGAACTCATAATCTCTTCGTTTCTGTTCTGATGCCTCTTAGCTACTAGAACAGGTGTCTTCAAACTTGGCTCTTTGATGACTGGTGGACTTCAACTCCCAGAATTCCTCAGCCAGGCACCCTGGCTGAGGAATTCTGGGAGTTGAAGTCCACCAGTCATCAAAGGGCCAAATTTGAAGACCCCTCTACTAGAACAAACTGACCCTTGATAATATAATTGTCTTGGATACAGAGGATGAGCTTATAGCCCAACTATCAATGAATGCTTTCTAAATCCACTCAGTTTAATACTATGATATAGGGGCCGTGGTGGCTCATGAGGTTAGGATGCTAAGTCAGAAGACCATTAAGAGGTTGACAGCTCAGCTGTTCTAAACCCGTAAGCACGATGGAATGTGTGATGGAATGAGCTCCCATGAATTTGCCCCAGCTCCTGCCCACCTAGCAGTTTGAAATCATGAAAATGCAAGTAGATAAATAGGTACCACTCCGGTGGGAAAATACCGAGAACATGAAGGGAGCCCCTTTGAGCATCCCCTGGGCAATGGTGATGTCACCAGCTAGTCCTTTCAACCCAGAAGTAGTTGGTAGGTACTTCCGACACAAATGTTGTTCTAGTAGTAATATCATGATAGATTCAAAGATCAGTGTGCTCCTATTGGCTGGCCAGATCATACCCAGGGATGGCCTTGCCCAATCCACCACAGAGCTGTCTCATTCGCTTTTGCATAGATTCCCAATTAAAATACCTGAATATGGCAAAAGCCACGAGACTTCAGCTCATCCAGAATGAAGATCTGGAATGTCTCCAGCAACCCAGAATAGTCAGGGCTGCAGGTCTTCTCGGGAGGCAAGATGAGCTGAAACTGGGTTTGAATCTGGACACTCTGGAATGGCTGCAGTCCTAAACATAAGGTAAACAAAGTCAGGGTTAGACCAAGGATCCAACAACATTAGACCCTTTAAGATGCATTCCTCCTTATTTTTCCTTACAGTATATTTCAAATTCAAGAAAACTAATGAAAAAATAAAACATTGCACTCAAGAATGAAGACTTAGCTTGTCTTTTCTTCTTCTTCTGTTCAGTCATCTATGGAGATGCTCTGTCATCCAGGTCATGGTTGTCCCAAAGATGCATTTTCAGGAGGCAACTGGACTTTCTTGTTTTTCTTTGAAGAAATTTTGCTTCTCGTCCAAGAAGCTTTTTCAGCTCTGAATGGATGGTGGGGAATGGAAGGATTTATACTCCTTGCAGACAGCTGGTCATTTGCACTCTTTTAGAGAGTCGTTGAGGCCACCTGGAGGCTTATCTCTGTCTTCAGGGTCACCTGAGTAGCGCAAATGGGTGTGGAGCCTTCTTGGAACTGCTGAAAGGACTGTGTTGTAGACTGGAGATTGATGATGTTGTATCCCTCCCTCTCTGTTGAGAGAGGGCTGTTCAATTTTGACATAGATGGCCTCTTTGACCCCTCTTTCAAACCATGGTCCTCTCTGTCCAAAATGTGGACTTTGCTATCTTCGAAAGAGTGGCCTTTTTCTTTTAAATGCAGATGGACTGCTGAATCTAGTCCTGTTGGGTTTGTTCTCCCCACCATCCAGTCAGAGCTGAAGAAGCTTCTTGGATGAGAAGCGAAACGTCTTCAAAGAAAAACAACAAAGTCCAGTTGCGTCCTGAAAAAGCACCTTTGGAATTTCTGTTCAGTCATGTCCAATTCTCAGAGACCGTCTGGACAAGTCCCTGCAGTTTTCTTGGCCAATGTTTTTTTTTTCCCCAGAAGTGGTTTGCCATTGCCTCCTTCCTAGGACTGAGCTAGTCTTAATTCAAGGTTAAAACTACAATACGAACAATCACACTCCCTCCTATCTACTACCAAAAAGGGCTTGCAAGCAGGGCTCTCAGGCTGCAAGATGAGTATAACTGCAAAATAAAATGGGGGGAAAAACCCACATTTCTACATCATTATGCCTCCAATTATTCCATGTATAAGAAGGTGCTTGTTTTGGTGAGTTTGAGTCAGTGTTGACTCCTGGAGAAATCCCTGCAGTTTTCTTGACAGCATTTTTGGAAGTGGTTTGCCCTGACCTTCTTGTTTCTTAGAGCTGAGAGAGAGAGATTGGCCTAACATTGTCCAGCTGGCTTTCATGCCTAAGGCGGGACTAGAATTCACAGTCTCCTAGTCAAAGACCCAATATCACCCAGCTGGCTTTCATGCCTAAGGCAGGACTAGAATTCACAGTCTCCTAGTCAAAGACCCCAAATCACCCAGCTGGTTTTCATGCCTAAGGCGGGACTAGAATTCACAGTCTCCTAGTCAATGACCCCAAATCACCCAGCTGACTTTCATGCCTAAGGCAGGACTAGAATTCACAGTCTCCTAGTCAGACCCCAAATCACCCAGCTGGTTTTCATGCCTAAGGCGGGACTAGAATTCACAGTCTCCTAGTCAATGACCCCAAATCACCCAGCTGACTTTCATGCCTAAGGCAGGACTAGAATTCACAGTCTCCTAGTCAAAGACCCCAAATCACCCAGCTGGTTTTCATGCCTAAGGCGGGACTAGAATTCGCAGCCTCCTAGTCAATGACTCAATATCACCCAGCTGGCTTTCATGCCTAAGGCAGGACTAGAATTCACAGTCTCCTAGTCAATGACCCAAAATCACCCAGCTGGCTTTCATGCCTAAGGCAGGACTAGAATTCACAGTCTCCTAGTCAATGACCCAAAATCACCCAGCTGGCTTTCATGCCTAAGGCGGGACTAGAATTCACAGCCTCCTAGTCAATGACCCAATGTCACCCAGTTGGCTTTGTGCCGAAGATGGGACTAGAACTCAGAGTCTGCCAGTCTACAGCTCAGTGTCTTTAACCACTACACCCTTATGTCATATGGGAAATCATTAAAAGCCTACTTGTTCTCCCAGGCCTTAGGGATAGGATATTGTAGAGCTGCTTCTGTTTTGATTCATTATGGGTTCGCTTACAATTTTGCTCTTTGTGTCAATGGAATTTTTTAATATGTTGGAATTTTTTCCCCTGTAAGCCACTCAGAGTCCTTCTGGAGCTGGGCAGCCTCAAAATTTAATAAATAAATAAATAAATAAATAAATATAAGCACAGTTTGCAACATGCAAGTGTGTGAATTTAGCTATTCTTATGGAAAAGTCGGGAGATAAATTTCAATAGTTTGACTTCATTTTTTTTAATGTAAACTTATCACAGCTACTTTTTCCAAACCAAAATTTGAGCGAGTTAAGGGAGTCCCCAACCTATGACCGAACTAGGGCCTGCCCATCATGGTTATAAGTCGCGACAATCATAAAACAGGTCTCCCACCTGACTGACACAATTTTATAACCTTTTTGCAGTGGTCATTAAGCAAATGCTGTGGTCGTTAAGTAAACTAAAGGTTCACTATGGGCTGGTTTTGCCAATAAACCAGAAATAAGTGGCGGTTTTGGGCAAAACTGTCATAAAATGCAGTCACATCCTGGTGGGATGCTGCAAACGGTCATAAATGCAGGCTGGTTGCTAAGCACCCAACATGCAGTCACATGACCAGTGATGGCTGTCAGAACTTTGGAACCAGGCCATAGGTAGACCTGGAGAGGTCATTTGAAGGGCCACTAAGCAACCAGTAGTAAGTCAAGGGCTTCCTGTATTTTGATTCAAAAAGAGTTTGTACGCTACTACAGGGTTTCGCGTACGCTCTCTCCTGCTATACTCACTCTGGCAGGCATGAGAATGAGGTGGGCTTGTAAGCCAGAGAAGACTCTCAGTATCACACAGAAGAGAATCTCCTTGGGATAAGACGTCTTGGTAGCCCGGAGAGCAAATTACTTGACATTGCTGAGTTTTTGTGTTTGCAGTGTTGATGTTGCAGAAAACCCCACCGTTGGTCGGGCTAGAAGCGTTATAAGGTAGAGGACACCGTGGACCTGAAACAACATGGTGAACAAGGTCATTCCAAGGAATGGTCCTACATATCAAATCAGCTCTGGGCTATTGGTGGAAGAAGGAAGTGATCACATACAGATAGGCCTTAACGTAGGACCACAACTGAGCCCAACATTTCTGTTGTTACGCAAAACAAGGTGTTAAGTGAATTTGGCCCCATTTTACGAGCTTCTCGCCACTGTTGCGAACTGAATCACTGCAGTCGTTAAGTTAGGAACTCGGTTGTTAAGTGAATCTGCCCCCTCCCCCATTGACTTTTGCTTGTCAGAAGATCACAACAGGTGATCACACGACTCTGGGAGACTGCAGTTGTCATAAATATGAAGCAGTTGGCCAAGCTGAATTTTGATCACATGACTGTGGGGATGCTGCAAAAGTCTGGAAAATGGTCATGAGTCAATTTTCAGTGCCATTGTAACTTTGAATGGTCCCTGAATGAATTCAGTGCAAATCAAGGACTATCTGTACTGAGCAAGTATAACAGAGGCCACATGTTGCCCAAAATCCCAGCCTAACATTAGAAACTCTAATGGCAGAAAGTGAAGAAGAACTAAAGAGCCTCTTGATGAGGGTCAATCAATCAATCAGAATAAAGCCTGAAGGGACTTGGAGTCTTCTAGTTCCATCCCCTGCTTAAGCAGGAGACCCTGTACCATTTCTGATAGGTGGTTGTCCAGTCTTTTCTTAAAAACCTCCAGTGATGAAGCGCCTACAACTTCTGAAGGCAGGCTGTTCCACTAGTTAATTGTCCTAACTGTCAGGAAGTGTCTCCTTAATTCCAGGTTGCTTCTCTCCTTGATTAGTTTCCATCCATTGTTTCTTGTCCTGCCTTCTGGTCCTTTGGAAAATAAGTTGCCCCCCTCTTTTTTGCGGCAGGCCCTCAAATACTGGAATATTGCTATCATGTCACCCTTAGTCCTTCTTTTTCTCTAGACTGGCCATAGAAACTCCAACATTTAAAAAAAGGCTAATATCACAACATCCGGCCCCATCACTTCCTGGCAAACAGAAGGGGAAGAAATGGAAGCAATTACAATGGCACTGAAAAAAGTGACTTATAACCATTTTTCACGCTTACAACCATTGCAGCATCCCCATGGTCATGTGATCACAATTCAGACGCTACGGTTGCTGGAATTGGGTATGTCTAGTTTAATGAAGAGAAGGACGAGGGGGGACATGATAGCAGTCTTCTAGTATCTCAGGGGCTGCCACAAAGAAGAGGGAGTCAAGCTATTTTCCAAGGCGCCTGAAGGCAGGACAAGAAGCAATGGATGGAAACTAACCAAGGAGAGAAGCAACCTGGAACTGAGGAGAAACTTCCTGACAGTTAGAACAATTAACCAGCGGAACAGCCTGCCTCCAGAAGCGGTGAATGCTCCAACACTGGAAGTTTTTAAGAAGAGATTGGACAACCATTTGCCTGAAATGGTATAGGGTTTCCTGCCTGAATAGGGGGTTGGACTAGAAGACCTTCAAAGTGCCTTCCAATTCAATTCAATTCAATTCAATTCTATTCCATTCCATTCCATTCCTCTATTCCATTTTCTATTCTATTCTATTCTATTCTATTCTATTCTATTCTATTCTATTCTATTCCATTCTATTCCATTCCATTCCATTCCATTCCATTCCATTCCATTCCATTCCATTCCATTCCATTCCATTCCCCTGGTCCTCGAAGTGTCACTTACGTTCACAGGCAGACCTCTGGCCATTAACTCTTGTCCCTGGTGCCTCCTGACCATTGTCAAAGACACACCAACAGCTTGCTTGGTCTTCACTGCATTGCACTGGAGAGAAACCCTGAGGGTCACTTTCACACTCAGGGATGTAGCCTCTACCAATTTCCCGCACCAGAGCCTTCGACTTCAACTGATTGCAGTAGCTGGGGCCTTCAAAAGAAGAAGTAGATGGTGAAGGACAGGCACAGTCTGAAGCAACAGAGTTGCTGTTTAGTTTGGTGGTAGCAGAGTCTCAGATGGAAGGTTCATACAGAGAGTGGTAAAGACAGCTGAGAAGATTATAGGAAGCTCGCTTCCCATTATTCAGGATACTGCTTATAAGCGCTACATGCTTAGAGCTCAAAGCATTGTTAGAGACCCCACACACCCACTTCAACGGTCTCTTTCTGTTGCCCCCCTCTGGGAGGAGGTTTAGAAGTATTTCCAGTAGGACTACCAAATTCTGTAACAGCTTTGTTCCCTATGCCAGAGGTCCCCAATCTTTTGGGCACCAGGGACCGGTTATGTGGAGAGAGTTTTTTCTGCGGACTGAAGGGGGCGTGGTTTTGTGTGCTTTCTGCATCCCGCGGATGGGGCTTTGCTTGTTTGTGCGGCCCAGTTGCTGGCATTTTGTGGCCCGGTACTGGTCCACGGACCAGGGGTTGGGGACCTCTGCCCTATGCCATCCATCTCGTAAATTCTCAGGATTCTTTTTTTTCACCATGTATATGGATACATTCAAACTAGACTAGGGGTAGGCAACCGTGGCTCTTTTATGACTCGTGGACTTCAACTCCCAGAATTCCTGAGTCAGCCATGCTGAGGGGAAAGGGAGAGGTTTCCAAGCTGAGCCATGCTGGCTCAGGAATTCTGGGAGTTGAAGTCCACGAGTCATAAAGCGTCCTAGGCCTAGACCAGGAGTAGGCAACCTTGGCTCTTTTATGACTCGTGGACTTCACCTCCCAGAATTCCTGAGCCAGCCATGCTGAGGGGAAAGGGAGAGGTTTCCATGCTGAGCCATGCTGGCTCAGGAATTCTGGGAGTTGAAGTCCACGAGTCATAAAAGAGCCAAGGTGGCCTACCCCTGGTATAAAAGAATCATCCTGAGATGAAGGCTGTTCCAAGTAAAAAGGCCTTTTGCAATTGACTGATGCTGAATTTGTCAATGCCGAAGGTGCTGCTCCAGATGTTTTGGGATTGCACCCAAGGCCCAATTACTATTGGAACTATCTTTGCTTGCTTTGGCCACAGTCTTTCTACTTCTATTTGCATAACTTTGTCCTCGACTTACAACAGTTAGTTTAGTGACCATTCTAAGTTACAACGGCATTGAAAAAAGTGACTTACGACTATTTTTCACACAACCATTGCAGCATCCCCATGGTCACGTGGTCAAAATTCAGACGCTTAGCAACTGACTCAAATTTATGACGGTCACAGGGCCCCAGAATCATGTGATCACCTTTTGCAACTTTCTGACGAGCAAAGTCAAAGGGGGGAAGCCAGATTCATTTTACAACCGTGTTACTCACTTAACAATTGCAGCCATTCACTTAACAACTGTGGCAAGGAAGGTCGTAAAATGAGGCAAAACTCACTTAACAAATATCTTGCTCAGCAACAGAAATTTTGAGCTCAGTTGTGGTCGTAAGCCGAGGACTACCTGTATTTTGTGATTTTTCTCCAGTTCTTTCAGTTCTATTCTGCTGCCTTCAGATAAGGCCATATCCACTTTCCAGATTTTGTGCTTTATTAGTATTTTTAACTGGTTATTAGTGTATTTTCCTTGTTTTAATTGTTGTGAGCCACCCAGATCATAGGCAATCAGGCAGCATAAAAATTAGATTAATATACAAATAAATATTTCCTGTGGTCACACCTATGTAGTAAAATCTGGTATTTTCTTCCCCTGGGGAAAATCCTTTCTTATTCTTATTCCTTTTTCATTGCCTAGAAACAGACACTTAGAAATAGAGCTTTAATCAGTTTAATAGGAACAAAAGTTTCCATTGGTGAAGGCTGAGAATACAGTAAGAGCATTCCTGAAGACTTAAGCCAAAATTCTATCAAGAGTATTTTGGAATGTGTTTGTACACTGCTCAGCCCTTCTTTAGAGAATTTTTTTTTGGGGGGGGGGGAATCATGCAGGAACTGTGCTATGTCAGGAAAGCAGGTATGTGCTTTCTAATCATATGATCCTAATGCCGATTACTTGGTAACAAGAAAGGGGTATTCTCTTGTCACTAACATTATTCCTGCCAGGAGAATACCCCGTCCTTGTCACCAAATAATCTCCTTCACTTTAGAAGATGGGATTAGCTAAAGGAGAACTTCGGGAGACTCCCTAAATAGGATCCAAAGTTAAATTAGAAAACAAATGGAGGCACTTACAAGGAACCTCGCCGTTAGAATCAGCTTTGCTCTCTTGCGTTACTTCTCCTGACACCGGGTTGACACACCAGGCCCGTGAACCCAATTTCTGAACATTTGCATAGTCTCCATTCTAAAATAGAGAGATGAGTGAGATTGGCAGCACATAAATGAGAGAGAGGGAGAGAGAGAGAGAGAGAGAGAGAGAGAGAGAGAGAGAGAGAGAGAGAGAGAGAGAGAGAGAGAGAGAGAGAGAATTATGTCAACAAATTCTGTACAAGATTGGTGTACCAGAATTCTGAACAAAATTTAAATGCTGGCTAATTTACACACAACACCCTTCATCTTTTCTGCTATTTGATCTCATTATTATATTACTCATTCTCCTTTATTAGTACTCCTCATTCTAAAACGAGTAGTACAATAATGAGTGGCTGAGTGTGGTTGATCCCAAAGAAGATAAAACAACATTCAATGTGATGAATATTTGTGAACTAGGTTGGGAAGCCAAAAAAAAATCCCCATCCTTGAAGAGGGCAATAGCAAAGGACACCTGTGTTGGTGCCAATAAATAGCACAGTTGTGTCCATGTAGTTACCAAAAGTTGAACTCAAAGGAATCTTCGCTTACATACTGCTTATTTGGGACATAGACAATCTACAGATGGCAGTCATATATGGCTCCTGAGCATTCCATTTGTATCCCAAGATCATTTCATTGACACTTTGGATTCTTTTTCAAAGTCTGGGGAAATTTTAAGGTGGGAATGGTTCCCCTATGGCAGTGGTGGCGAACCTATGGCACGTGTACCAGAGGTGGCACTCTGAGCCCTCTCTATGGGCATGCACGCCGTCGCCCCAGTGCCGCCTCCCCATGCGGCCCCGTCCTCATCAGCAGCCACCCGGAGGAGAATCGCCCCTGGGTGTGGCTCGCGTGCAGCAGTGCAGCCAAGGACATGGCAGTCGGGCAGCGGGGACAAGACTCCGCCCTCGTGCCCCATCGCACTTAGATGATGCTGTGGGGTGCGGATGGAAGGTGTGGCTGCCATGGTGCTGCTGGGCTGCCTGGGCAATCTGCAGTGGGCCATGGAGGCAGTGGGTGGCTGGGTGGGTGGGGCGGGGGGCAGGGGCTGGGGCGGAGTGGGGGCGGACAGGGCAGGGGCGGGCACTCGGTCTCTAAAAGGTTCGCCATCACTGCCCTATGGGAAGCTTCCTGCTCCCATTTCCACTTTTAAGAACCATCAAAAACCAACAACAACAACAACAACAAAGGTTCTAGGCTTGTGTGGGGAGGTTGGGAATGGGAGCTATTGGTCCTGAGATTCCCATTGCCCTTCCTGCCCTTAAAACTCCCCAAAGGCTAGCGAAAATAAATCAGTGTTGCCCTTTCCAAAATCATCAGAAGGCTTCTGTTGGTCCTGAATATGTCAGGAGACTTACTTGGGGCCCCTAACTCCTCACACCTTGCCCACCCTTGACTTGATAGATCCAAGAAAAGCTCTCAAAGAAGACATCTAACATCCAAAAAGTCACTCAAGGCATTATGGAAGGCATCAAACATCCTGTTTTCTGTAGATTTAGTAATTATGGAACTTAGCATGTCCTCTTGCTAAGCAAGATAATTGGGGGGGGGGGGAAGAGGGAGGAGGAGTCATATTTTTTTTAGTGAACCTGGAATTAGCCACTTTTCCCCCTGGAAAGTTCCCCCTCTCCAGTTGATTCTGAGTCTAGGGACCAGTGCTCATCTCCATTTCCTAGCTGTGATGACTTTCCCAGACACTTCCCCAGATTCTTCTCTGGATTTCAGTTCGGAGGAGGATGAACCAGTCCCAGGCACTTCAGGAAGGGAGTTGGTCAATGGCTCCTAGCAGCCATCTGAGAGGGATTTGGGTGAAGCACAGCTGCAGCAGGACAGCCCTGAAGCTTCGGGTGGGAAAGCACGCAGCTGCAGCCGGTCAGGGATGAGGAGGAGGAACTGCCTTCTGTGAGAACAGGTAGGGCAGAGAAAAGGTAGGAGCAGCGAAGGTCATCCCAATTGCTCATGAGGAGGCAGCCTCATCCCTCTTGACGGGCTGCGCCAGAATTTGGTTATTTAGCACAGCAGACAGATGGAGCTGATGCTGGGAACAATGTGTACATTTCTTAGCTGTGTGTTTCCTGGTTGTTGTGATTTCAGCCTTGCCTTGGATTGACCCTCTGCCTTAACTTTGGATCAGGCTGGTGAACTCTGGACTTGTTTTGTCTCATGCACCCTCTTGTCTTGTGGATTTAATTTTGCCTAGTGGATTTGCCTTGTTTGGGAAAGTTTCAAATGCCTTGTGGACTCACTGGCCATTGCTCTATGGCAGGGGTCTTCAAACTTGGCCCTTTTATAACTCATGGATTTCAACTCCCAGAATTCCTCAGCCAGCGTGCCTGACTGAGGAATTCTGGGAATTGAAGTCCATGAGTCATAAAAGGGCCAAGTTTGAAGATTCCTGCTCTATGGACTAGCATTGGTCTCTTTTTGGCTGGACTTAATTGGGACAGTTCTAGGTTTTTAGTGAAGGGAATTGCTGGGGAACATTAATAAACCCACCAACCCACCATTACATGTACGTGTGAGTGAGTGGGACAGCACACAAGGCTGCCAGCACTGTCAGAAGACACTTATGTGGTCATGTGGTTCTGGCATGACTACATGTTGAGGCAAACGCTGTTAACTTCCTACTGAAGGGGTACCTATTTATCTACTTGCATTTGTATGCTAGGAGCTGGAGCAAGGAGCTGGAGCTCATCCCTTCATATGGTCCTTGGGTCTCAAACTGCCAACCTTCCAGCCAACAAGCCCAGCATCATAACTGCTAAGCCACCATGTTCCCTTCCCCACCCCCCAAAAAAATACAAATATCTCAACCTTCAAAAAGGAAAAGTATAAGGCTGTAATAATTAAAATACAGTTTTCAGCTTTATACAACTTGCCTCTAGACAGGATGGAGTAAACAGAGCTGCTGAAATTGCGTTCTGTGTCTGTCCATTCATTCTCCAACTGGCAATCTGTGCATTCACTTGAGAACGTTGACATGATGTCTGACCTGCATTCAGATCATTTTTTTCCAGAGTAATATGCATTCCAGTGAGTAAAACAAGTCAGCAGACCCACTTCTTTCTTCACCCCAAATAATTAAAGACAGTTGCAGATACTGAGGAAAGCAGATCCGTGAAACCGCCAAGTGTTCACTCCCGCCAAAGACATCAGTAATCAAGACACAATGGAAGAAATCCATCCCCAGGATCACTTCATCAATCCAAATAAGTGAGCCAAGGACAGAATTCAATCCCAATCAAATCTCCAAGGATACCTATAAAAATTTCTCACACCAGACCGAGAAGCAAAATACAAGTGTTCCAAGATCTAAGGAGCTGCCATGAAGAAGAGGGGGGGGGGGGTCAACCTATTCTCCAAAGCATCTGGAGGCAGAACAAGAAGCCATGGATGGAAATTAATCAAGGAGAGGACCAATCTAAGGAGAAATTTCCTAACAATGAGGACAATTAACTAGTGGAAGACCTGCCTCCAGAAGCTGTGGGTGCTCCATCCCTGGAGGTTTTGAAGAAGAGAGTGGACAACCATTTGTCTGAAGTGGTATAGGGTCTCCTGCTAAAGTGGCAGGTTGGATTGAAAGATGTCTGATGTCCCTTCCAACTCTATTATTCTGTTAAAATACAGATAGACCTCAACTTATGACCGCAACTGGGAATTACAACCAGAATTACCATTGCTAAGCAAGGGGGTTGTTAAGCGAATTGCGCCTGATTTTACAAACATTTTTGCCACAGTGGTTAAGCAAACCACTGCAGTTGTTAAGTGAATCGTGCAATTATTAAGCAAATCCAATTTCCGCCCTTGACTTTGCTTGTCAGAAACCAGTCAGGAAGATCCCAAATTGTGATCACATGGGATGCTGCCACTATCATAAATACATGCTGATTGCCAAGTGCCTACATTTTGATTGACTGAGCATGGGGATTCTGCAATGGTTGTAAATGCAAAGATCTCCCCTAAATCACCTTTTTTTTCAGTGCCATTGTAAGTTTGAACGAATGATTGTAAATCAAGGACTATCTGTAAGGGAATTTTTAAGGGTAAGTTTTGGAAGACCCTCTATAGTTTAGCTGGTTTATGAAATGCTGGCTTGAGGCCGTCCATACTAAAGATGTGGACGGCCTCAACTCAGCCTTTCATAAATCAGCCAAACTAATTTTATCCCAACATGCACTCAGCTTGTAACAGGGCAACAGCCCATCTTTAAAGAAGAAGACTTACACTGGGGCAGTTGTGTTGAACGTGTCATCAAAGTATCTGAAACATAACGTCCCGTCTCATCTACACACCAGCAGTGACCTGAGACACAAAGAACAATAAGATGCGTTTTGGAATCACTTCGCAAAGAGATATTTCTTGCAATACATGAGTAGAATTAGACAACAGTTCAACAAAGAAGAAATAATTGTACTGAATCTGCCTTGACAATTTATTTTGTCTGAACTGGCCACCATAGCACAAAAAAAATCAGAGAAGTCGTAAAACTTTATTGATCATCTCACCAAAGGAAGCAGTTCCTCTGAAGGCCTCCACAAGGCTTTCCCAACTCCTGAAAGACTCAAGTTTCAGGATGATGGTGGCACTTTCTACCTCTTCAGTTGGAAGATGATCCAAGGACATTTTTAATGAAGTCCCTGGGCTTGTGATGACTCTTATTCATGTTTTTGCAAACTGAGAGCTAGTTTGGTGATGGAAAAGATGCTGGACAAGAAATTGGGAGACTGTGACTTCCAGGATTTCCTTAGGCTTGAAAGTTGACTGGGTGAGTTTGGGCCAGTCGTTCTCTCTCAGTCTAACCCAGGGGTGTCAAACTGCTGGCTCGCGGGCCGGATGCATCATGGCGATACCGCGCCCACCCCATTGCTGGCAATGGGAAAAAAATTGCGATACATCGCGACACGTCACGCGACGTTGCGAGTTTGACACCCCTGGTCTAATCCATCTCCCAGACTTGTTTGAGGAAAATAGAAAGCAGAGACATTACACATGCCACATTGAATTGTGTAGAATAAAGGCAGGATATAAATATAGTATTTATTATTTATATACAAATGCATGCAAGGAAATAAAATAGTACAAGTAATTAGAGTCATGTTTGTTGTGTAACCTAGGAAGGAAGGAAGGAAGGAAGGAAGGAAGGAAGGAAGGAAGGAAGGAAGGAAGGAAGGAAGGAAGGAAGGAAGGAAGGGAGGGAGGGAGGGAGGGAGGGAGGAAGAGAAGGAGAAGGAGAAGGAGAAGGAGAAGGAGAAGGAGAAGGAGAAGAAGGAGAAGGAGAAGGAGAAGGAGAAGAAGCGGGAGAGAGAGGATTAACTTATGTAATTGCTACCATAGTATCTACCTGCCATGAAAGACCATCAATGTTTATTCAGGCAAACGTCTTCATAGATATTTCTCACCTGTGCTCTCATAGCACTGGATGGGCTCCCAGTTCCCTTGTCCATCACACTGGGGAATATAAGGCAGAAAGGCCAAGCGCAGAGTCTCCCCAGCAGAGTTCAGGGATGCAAATAGACTCTTCCGATAAAATTGCAAAGCTAAAACAAAGCAAACATAGCTTAAGCAACGAAGGCAACTCCAGAGATGTAGACAATAGAAAACATAGAACTCTTCTACTACTGATTCATAAGTAGCTATTATGTGGATCATTCAAAAGTAAGATCTGATATAAAAGGAGGCACAAGGGCCCCTCTTCTTTGTCTCCCTGTTCATCATTATTAATATCTTCAAGCCTCCTTCTCTCTCTCTTTCTACAATTTATGCAATCCTGCTTTACCACTAGACCCCATGTGATTCTCTCCCTAGCTCTATCATTTTTCCCCAAGAAGACAATATGAAAAAAAAGTGCCATACTTGAACCTGTATATTTGCTGGGGGATTGGGTTGAAAATAAACTTGTTAGCCTCTATAGTGTCACAAAAATGCTAGGCATTTGTTTTTTGCTACAGCAGATTAACACAAATGCCGCCTTAGAACATCTCCACTGTAATAACCTTCTGTTAACCTCCCCTGCTGAGAAATGATCCTTTAGACCAGGGGTATCCAACTTTAAGACTTGTGGACTTCAACTCCCAGAATTCCCCAGCCAGCATGGCTCCCTGAGGAATTCTGGGAATTGAAGTCCACAAGTCTTAAAGTTCCCAAGGTTGGATACCCCTACTTTAGAGGTTCATCTTGGAAGGCTGGACAGCCAAAGATGGAGATGCCAAGAACGGATCCTGATTTTTGTTCATTATTTTTTTTATTTTGGGATAATGAAAGGTGCAGAAACAAAGGTGACCAAACACTAACAAATTTTAATACAAGACTTAAGCTGTAGAACCAGGGGTCTTCCAACTTGGCCCTTTTGTGACTTGTGGACTTCAACTCCCAGAATTCCTCAGCCAGCGTGCCTGGCTGAGGAATTCTGGGAGTTGAAGTCCACAAGTCATAAAAGGGCCAAGTTTGAAGACCCCTGCTGTAGACTGAAAGACCCTACCAGAGTCCATGTGATCTCTGGTTACTGAAGATGAGTGTTTTTCAAATGTGGCAACTCTAAGATGCGTGGATTTCAACTTCCAGAATCGCCCAGCCATCATTAAGTCTACACATCTTAAAGTTGCTAAAGTTGAGAAACAATGCCATACACTAACATGGTTCTCCTCCTATAATATCTATTAAGCGAACCAAAGAAAGCCTTCAGAGGTATCCACAGGGCAGTCAAAAAAGTTAAGATGGTGGCCACAACCATGTGATCAATACCCAGATGTTCAATCATATAGTTGTGATCACCATCTTGACTTTTTGATCCTCTTCCTGTAGACACCCATGCAAATCCTGTAATGCTAATTCTTTCTTGGGTAATTTAAAGTACACTGGACCACCACCGTTTGACGGTCCTCTAAAAAAAAATCATTTTTTAATTAACGTACTTGATTGTGCAGCCAACTGGATGGCGTAATCGCTCCCTGCCAACAGTATTTCTGCAAAAGTGCTTTCCAGCTGAGAAAAATTACTCCAAAGCTCTCTGCCTCTGAACACGGACACTTGGCTCATTAAAAAGCTTTGTCCGAAAGGAAAATGAGAGCTGTTTGATTCCTGAATAAGTTGCTCCACCTTGTTAACAAATCCCACAGCTTCTCGCTTTGCAGCTTCACACGTTCCAAGACCTGCAAGAAGACAAAAAGTTTGCTCAGAGTGTGGCAAATCTGTCTGATGGGGAGGAGGAGGAGGAGGAGAAGGGGAAGGGAAAGGATTCAGATAAAAGAAGATATTTATTATAAAGGCATAATTATTGTATCACATCCAATTCTGAATGCCATTTATTTATTTGTTTGTTCATTAATAATAATAATAATAATAATAATAATAATAATAATAATAATAATAATAATAATAATAATAATAATAATAATAATAATAATAATAATAATAATAATAATAATAATAATAAAGTTGGAAGGGACCTTGGAGGTCATCGAGTCCAACCCCCTGCTCAGGCAGGAAACCCTATACCATTTCAGACAAATGGCTGTCCAGTCTCTTCTTAAAAACTTCCCGTGTTGGAGCATTCACCGCTCCTGGAGGCAGGTTGTTCCACTGGTTAATTGTTCTGACTGTCAGGAAGTTTCTCCTTAGTTCTAGGTTGTTTCTCTCCTTGATTAGTTTCCATCCGTTGCTTCTTGTCCTGCCTTCAGGCGCCTTGGAGAATAGCTTGACTCCCTCTTCTTTGGGGCAGCCCCTGAGATATTGGAATACTGCTATCATGTCCCCCCTCGTCCTTCTCTTCATTAGACTAGACATACCCATTCATTCAGCCTAATGTGGCAGCAAGCAAGGAATAAGAAAGGAATTAGGAGCCTCACTAATTTCAGTTTGCCTCAGTGTAATTATTTGGCTCCCAAATAGCTAATAGTTCCAGTTTATTAATTGATTAGTTTTACAACCACATCAAACAAAATAAAATAAGTAAAGTACAGGATCCAATTCCAGGGTAAAACAGCTGAGGAAATACAGTAATAATATGTGTGTGTGTGTGTGTGTGTGTGTGGTAAATACAAAGAATCAGCCTTCAGATAAATATATCATTTTTCCATGAGGCCCCCACTTTATTCAATATAACAGGTTCTTAGCTGAACTGCCTTCACTATAAACTTAGCAGTTCTGCTCACAATATATAAATCGGAGCTAGGAGAAAACAGGATGATCTGCGGTTCAGGTCCCAGTGGGCTGTTCTTTCAAGTAAGAATGTTAAAAAACTAAAAGTGGCTCAGCATTACCACTTGCAAATAATTATGTCCGACTCATCATGTATTTATTTAAAATATTTATAGACAATTTCTCAGTTGTGTGAATGTCTCAAAGGACTTCATTAGCCACATATAAAAGGAAATGCTAACAAATCAAAGAAATTTAGGGGGGGGGGGAACCCTGCATTTTGGAATTAAATGAATGAAAGCTAAGAGGAAAAAATGGTGGGTTTTAGAAAAAGGCCCAATATCCACCAGTGATAATGGCTGGGATTTTATAATGGGAAAAGATTTTCCACAAAAACCCATTACTCTAGGGAAGCCTCTATTAATGGCAATTAATCTATAATTTAAAAAGAAATCCTGGTTTAGTTTAACCTCGATTTATTAAATGAGTTACAATGGCCCGCTCACACACAAAATGCTAAGCCACCATCCATGGACTACAAACTAGGCCCAGGCCTATACATAATGGAAAACTAAAACCAAATGAATGTATGGCTTAGTGCAGGGGTAGGCAACCTTGGCTCTTTTATGACTCGTGGACTTCAACTCCCAGAATTCCTGAGCCAGCCACGCTGAGGGGAAAGGGAGAGGTTTCCAAGCTGAGCCATGCTGGCTCAGGAATTCTGGGAGTTGAAGTCCACAAGTCATAAAAGAGCCAAGGTTGCCTACCCCTGGCTTAGTGCAATGTTAATCAGACCATAAATGCTTCACTAGGCTCAGACTTCATTCAGTCCCATCAGGATGGGGTCAACCTATTCTCCAAAGCACCTGAAAGCAGGACAAGAAGCAATGGATGGAAACTAATCAAGAGAGGAACAACCTAGAACTGAGGAGAAATGTCCTGACAGTGAGAATAATTAACCAGTAAAAAAAAGCTTGCCTCCAGAAGTTGTGGGTGCTCCATCACTGGACAACCATTTGTCTGAAATAGTATAAGGCCTCTTACTTGGCTGGAACATTGGACTAGAAGACTTCCAAGGTCCCTTCCAACCCTATTCTATGTTGTAATGTTTTAGCACAGGAAGATGCGTTGATTGGCACAAGTTACTTACAAGTTGGAACTTGGTTTACACTGGCTTGCCTTCCTTGCAAGCGTCCCTTTTCATCCACACACCAACAGTTGCGAAGATCAAAATGGCCCAAGGGGATACTAAAATCACTGTAAGACCCTGGATAATGGTTAAGGCGACCTTGAAGAAGCTGCCAAAAGGTGAAGGGGTCCAGTAAAGCATTCTCAGATATCTGTAACGTATTGCCCTTCAGCAGATCTTGAGGAACAGCTTCGAAAGATGAGTATTTGAAGAATTCCGGGAAAACATTCTGGTGGCCCGCTGTGTAGAGAGTTTTGATAAAATCTTCAAAGCTTCGCTGAGATCTTGCCTTGTAGTCGAGGAGTATGTTTGCCAAGTCAGCGATAGCGAGCACATTGTTGTTATTGTTCTGAGTATTCCATCTTTGATACCACTCAAAAGCTTGTTCAGGTGGACCATTGCACTGGATTGGCCTCCACTGTCCATCAAGACTGCACTGAGGCACGTAAACCTTGGACAGTTGAGTCAGAGCAGTGGGATTCAATAGAAACTGCTGAGCAGCTCTTAGAAAAGCTTGACCAGCTGCAAGATGACAGTCACTTGGACCTAAGAAAGAACCAGCTTAATAAATACAAAGTCAGTACCGTATTTCCCCGAAAATAAGACCCAGTCTTATATTTTATTTTAATTTTTTTGTCTCCAAAAAAGGCAGTAGGTCTTATTTTCGGGGGATGCCTTTTTTCCTGACACTTGCCTTGCCTCGCAGCAGCGAATCGCTCAGTTTCCAAGCACCCCATAGGTGCCCAAACACTCTCCCCACCACCACCTCTGCCTCTGCACGCGGACTTACCTGCTCTGCGCCAAGTGGCCGGCGGTCTGCGGCTACTGCCGGACACCGTCAGCCCCCATGCACTTGCTGCTGCTTGTGCTGGCCACGTCCCCCCCGGGCTTATATTTGGGATAAGGCTTAGATTAAACCCACCCTAAAAAATCAGGCTAGGGCAGGGGTAGGCAACCTTGGCTCTTTTATGACTCGTGGACTTCAACTCCCAGAATTCCTGAGCCAGCATGGCTCAGCTTGGAAACCTCTCTCTTTCCCCTCAGCATGGCTGGCTCAGGAATTCTGGGAGTTGAAGTCCACAAGTCCTAAAAGAGCCAAGGTTGCCTACCCCTGGGCTAGGGCTTATTTTCATGGTGGGTCTTATTTTCGGGGAAAACACGGTAGAATCGGTGTTTAAGATTTTCACTCTAGCACAAGACTAACTGAAACGTCTGGGTTTAATTCATTTTAATTATTTAATTAATGGCTGAGCTAAATTTCAGATTCCATTTTAAATCTTAACAGGCTTAAAAGATAGACCTGGTCAACTGGATAGAAGATCTAAACTTGAAAGAAAATAAATTTGACATGACAGTGCTTATATTAAATGCATTGGTACAAATTATGTCTTCGGACAGCAAAGGTGACTGACAAGCAAGTACTGGAGGGCATCATACCAGACATGTCACTGGAAGGCAAAATCACAAAACTGTGTCTTACTTATTTTGGCCACGTCATGTGGGGGCAGTTCTCTGGTGAAAGCAATTCAGCTTGGAAGAGTTAACAGAAAAAGGAAAGCAGGCCGCCAAAGGACATGGTGGCTGGGCACCATCAACGCTGACACCAGCCAGAGCACAGAACAACTCATAGAAATGATTATGAGATAGATACAAGGCATAAGGCATTATACAATTATACAAGGCATAATTGTAGAAGCATGTCCTTTTTCTCAAATCCACATGAAAATGGTTGATATTTATGACAGTTGTGATGTCCCCCGGGGTATAGCATCACCTTTTGTGATCTTCTGATAAGCAAAGTCACTGGGAAAGCCAGATTCACTTAACAACCTATTTACTGAATATAAGTAACTTATTATATTAACTTAATATAAAAGAGCCCTGGTGGCACAGTGGTTAAAGCACAGTATTGCAGGCTGACTCTGCCCACAGCTTGGAGTTCAATCTTGATAGGCTCAAGGATGATTCAGCCTTTTATCCTTCCGAGGTCGGTAAAATGAGGATCCAGATTGTTGGGGGCCATAGGCTGACTCTGTAAACTACCCAGAGAGAGCTGTAAAGCATTATGGGGTAGTATACAAGTCTAAGAGCTATTGCTGTATATTGGGGACACTAAAAACAGAAAACTGACAGTTATTTGAAGATGAGTAGGCAACATGGACCTCATACAAGTAAGAAATCTATTTTCCTAACCAAGAGTTCATATGCTGTTAGTCTCATTAAGTTGCCGTCTTATAGGCAGGTGCTACAAAAAATCAACACCAATGTTTCCACTTTTAAAGAAACCAAATTTGGGGATTTGAGTGGGTTTCTCAGAGAGAGAGCATAGATATTGTCTAGACCAGGGCTTTTCAACCTTTTTACCGATTGTACCACTTTTAGGATATGGCAATATTCGAGTACCACCTAGCAAAGTGGCAAAAACTTGGTGGCAAAAAAAAAACCTGTTCAAAGTTGCAATTGCACTGAAATGACTTATGACCATTTTTCACACTTATGACCATTGCAGCAACAGGGTCATGTGATTTATATTTGGATGCTTGGCAACTGATTCATATTTATGATGGTCACAGTGTCCCAGTGTCATGTGATCCCCTTCTGCAACCTTTTGACAAGCAAAGTCAATGGCAGAGCTGCTGGTGGCTAACTGCTAAGGCGGGACTTCCTTCCCTCCCTCCCTTCCCTGCCTCCCTTTTTCTCATTCCCATCTCCTTCTGAAGGAAGAATTTGAAACCCCACCCCCCATATTTTCCCTCTTCCATATATTGATCAAACAAGGAAAGGCCTCCAGAGACAGAAAAGACAAGCTGCTGAGTGAACTAGCTTAAAAAGGCACTTCCCCTTTAAGAATTAGCTACTAGCTAGAAAGGAAAGTAAGGAGCCCAGCTGGCACTTAAAGAAGAAAAAAAAATGTAAGTACTGGCTGCCGGCTAAGGCAGCCTCCCCAAATGGCTCCATTCGTAAGTAAAATCTGCAGCTCCAGAGGACTCTCTCACTGTAAGTCTTTGCCTGTGCTGGCTCTTTCCCTTCCCCACTACACTTGGCTAGGCAGGGCTGCGTACCACCTGCCACTCATTAATGTACCACAAGTGGTACGCGTACCACAGGTTGAAAAGCCCTGGTCTAGACCTAGTAGACTTCTATGAAGTTCTTCCATGACTAGCTTTACATTCTAAGCTCTACGTATTCACATCTTCCGCATCACTCAACACCAGGAGCATCTCACAAAAAAACCCCACCCCAAAATAATCATGTGAACATGTGAAACTTACATTGTATGGGGTCTCCAGAATTGGTACTTATTCCTGGAACAGGTATGCCATCTGAATTGACACAGAAACAGTTTTTCCCATGACACTGGACTGGCAGGAATTTCCCTTCTTGGGTGCATGAAGGAACAAACATCTCAGATCCTGCAGGCTGGTCTCTTATTAAGAGTTGCAAACTGGCCCTTTGCTTTTCACACACTGTGGGGCACCGTGGGTTTGTCCCTCGTACTCTGGATCCGGGGATTTCTTTCCCCCTTAAATCTACGCACCAACACTCCCCTCTATTACACTGGACCTCCTTGTAGTTCCCATCTACAGTACAGTCAGGGACGAGGGCTTCCTTGTCTTCTTCTGTGCAGCCTCTTGCTTTCAACAGAATCCTCACCACATTGCCTACATCTTTGGTGACACTTTCTGGGACAGAAATCACATGCTGCAGAAAGCTGAAAAACTCCGGGGCTTCAAGAAGAGAAACAAGGAATTGGATGGCATTCTGATTGTCCTCTAAGATGACCTTACGGCCAAAGCTGTCAACAAGAGATTGGCTCAGATTAAACTTCTCCTGGGAGCTTCCCTGCAGAAGTTGACCCGCCAGTTCACCGAATCCGCTTGTCATCCCAACCTGCTGGAAATATTTGTCCAAGTTAAATTTGCTGTTTGGACCAAGAGCTCCTGTAAAGTTAAACCGGACCAGATTCTTCAAGAACATTCCACCGAAAAGGTTTTCTTGGAATCGCTTGGGGTTGCTGGTGAAACGGAGGGCAATCTGAGCAAGTTCTCGTGAAGGAAACATCCCAGCAACGGCTTCACCAAGGAGGGTTTCAAATGTGAGGAGTTGAACAGCGCTGGTTTTTCCTGAGGTGGAAGACAGCACTGTGGAACCCACAAAAAAGTCTCTGAGTGAAAAAGGACAAAATCTCAAGGAGCCAACTAACTTCCGTGGCTCTGGAGTAGCAGAAAACAAATTGTTATGGCTGAAATGACCAACGGGGCCATAGAAAAGCCTGGATAGAGATACTAGTCTCTGAGAGACACAGTTGGGCTCCTTGCCTAGACAAAGGAAAAGATAAGAGGTGATTAATTATTATGAAGAACACAAGAAGAGGCCTGGTTCAGGGCAAGGTTCATCTAGACCAGGGGTAGGCAACCTTGGCTCTTTTATGACTTGTGGACTTCAACTCCCAGAATTCCTGAGTTAGCCATGCTGACTCAGGAATTCTGAGAGTTGAAGTCCACAAGTCATAAAAGAGCGAAGGTTGCCTACCCCTGATCTAGACCAGCATTTGATATCACATAGTGACCAAGAAGATGCATCCAAAATGTTCACCAGCAAGAATGTCAGGTGCAAAAAATTCAGGACTATATGTTAAGTTGCAGTTAAGAAGATTTATTTCTCAAGCCTGTAGATGAGAATCTAGTCAGCTAAAGTCCAATGCTAAATTGGCACTTGATAAGGGCTAATGGAATTGGGGGGGTTGAACTTAGACCATTTGTGGGACCGTAATGACGCTAGGCTGGTTACTCGTTTAACTCCACCCCCAGCTCTATCTGCTCTTCTCCTACAATGAAACTTCTTTCAATTGACGCTGCCCATACCTGATATTTGAAGTATATTACTTGTGATCAAGGAGGTAATGAGCATTAAAATTAACGGCTATTGGTGACCTATCCTCCTTGAATTTATTTTATTTCCTTTAAAAACTATCTAAACTGGAAGTCATCCCCAAAAGATGGTTCAAAATTCCATAAATTAAACCTATGTGGTATCCAGAACAGCTTTTCTTTCTTGGATTTTTGTTTCAATAGTCTCATCAATATAATGAAAAAAAAGGGGGGGGATTTATTTCCTTATATTTTAAGAATATCTCTGCTGGATCATGCCAAGATACAGCATTTGTTTATCACTGGGATTATTTAGATGTTTCTAGGAAATTCAGAAACGAGAAAGTCACTGCTATTCCATTGCAACTGATATTTGGAGGAATTTTTTTCTAGTTTTGACATAACATTAAGCTAGGAATGAAAATCCTTGATGGCCGTATTTCTGGCTTGACCTACCACAGATTGGTTGCTGTCCTGTCCTTCTTTTTTTTTTTAAAATATATTTTATTAGATTTTTATAGGGATGGGAAGGAGGAAGGTAAGTAGGGTTATAACATAGGGTAAAAGACAAGGGTTAGACCAAGGGTAGGGATAGGTACAATAATGGGGTTACCCCCAACAGTAAATCAACGCTTTAACAAGCAGACTATCGTCCGGGTATACATGTTAAATATGCATAGTTAACATAATACTAAAAAGCTATAGTAAATAAATTTATCACTAATATTAATCAAAAATTTACCAATACATATCATTCATTCTATGAATAACAATAATTAATATACTATTGATAATATATTACTAACTGAAAATAATAACTTATAAATACTAATATATTGCTTATTAATTTTAATTACTTATAAATAAGAGTATTCAACACAAACAGTTAACATAAAAATTAAGTAAACAAAAACATATATCCTATTTAATTTCATAACCTTTTTTCATTCTGTCGTATTGCTAACCATTGGTAGAATTTTTCCCATGTTTTAAAATAAATTGTGTCTTCTGACCATGTTTCTGGCTTGACCTACCACAGATCGGTTGCTGTCCTCTCCTTCTTGTTCCAGGGATCTCCTGTCCTCTGCTATCGACACACCAACATTCTCCATTCAGTTGACATTGTGTTGGCTTGTAGGCACCAATCTCTTCACACAGTGGTTTATAATCCTCCTCAAAACGAGTGGCAGAGAAATATTCTATTTCACACTTAGAGGGGCCTTCAAAAGAAAAGAATGACAGAGTATAACACAACAGGTTTTCATTCACATGTACATTTGTTCCAGTGTCTGGCAAATATCCTGGGGGAAAAACAGTCTAATGGAAAAATTCAGGAAATAGAAGACTCAAACAAGTGGACTACTGAAGGATTTGATAGATAGATAGATAGATAGATAGATAGATAGATAGATAGATAGATAGATAGATAGATAGATAGATAGATAGATAGATAGATAGATAGATAGATAGATAGATAGATAGATAGATAGATAGATAGATAGATAATAATAGATAGTAGATAGATAGATAGATAGATAGATAGCTAGATAGATAGATAGATAGATAGATAGATAGATAGATAGATAGATAGCTAGCTAGATAGATAGATAGATAGATAGATAGATAGATAGATAGATAGATAGATAGATAGATAGATAGATAGATAGATAGATAGATAGATAGATAGATAGATAGATAGATAGATAGATAGATAGATGCAGTGTCCTGGCATCATGTGATCACCATTTGTAACTGTCCCAGCCGGCTTCCGACAAGCAAAGTCAATGGGGGAAGCCAGATTCACTTAATGACTGAATGATAACAACTGCAGTGGATGGATGGATGATAGATAGATTAGGTAGGTAGGTAGGTAGATAAGGTAGGTAGGTAGGTAGGTAGGTGGGTAGGTAGGTAGGTAGGTAGGTAGGTAGATAGATAGATAGATAGATAGATAGATAGATAGATAGATAGATGATGGATGATAGATAGATAGATAGATAGATAGATAGATAGATAGATAGATAGATAGATAGATAGATAGATAGATAGATAGATAGATAGATAGATAGATAGATAGATAAATAGATAGATAGATAGATAGATAGATAGATGATAGATAGATAGATAGATAGATAGATGATAGATAGATAGATAGATGATAGATAGATAGATAGATAGATAGATAGATAGATAGATAGATAGATAGATAGATAGATAGATAGATAGATAGATAGATAGATAGATAGATAGATAGATAGATAGATAGATAGATAGATAGATAGATATTGGGACATGATAGCAGTGTTCCAATATCTCAGGGGCTGCCACAAAGAAGAGGAAGTCAAGCTATTCTCCAAAGCGCCTGAAGGCAGGACAAGAAGCAACGGATGGAAACTAATCAAGGAGAGAAGCAACCTAGAACTAAGGAGAAATTTCCTGACAGTTAGAACAATTAATCAGTGGAACAACCTGCCTTCAGAAGCTGTGAATGCTCCAACACTGGAAGTTTTTAAGAAGAGACTGGACAGCCATTTGTCTGAAATGGTATAGAGTTTCTGCCTGAGCAGGGGGTTGGACTAGATGACCTCCAAGGTCCCTTCCAACTTTATTATTATTATTATTATTATTATTATTATTATTATTATTATTATTATTATTATTATTATTATTATTATTATTATTATTATTATTATTATTATTATTATTATTATTATTATTATTATTAAGATATATAGATATAGATGTAACAATAAATCAATAAAAATAAGAACAATCCTCTGTTCAAGTACTATGGATGGAATAGAAGTTGGGAGGAGAAAAACCATCTCATCTCACAAAGAACAATACAGGTAGTCCTTGACTTACGACCACAATTCAGTCCAAAATTTCCGTTGCTAAGCAAGACAGTCATTAAGTGAGTTTTGCCTCATTTTACAACCTTTATTGCCACAGATGTTAAGTGAATCACTGCAGTTGTTAAGTTAGTGACACGGTTGTAAAATGAAGGTGGCTTCCCTATTGACTTTACTTGTCAGAAGGTCGCAAAAGGTGATCACATGACCCCGGGACACTGCAACGGTCATAAATACGAGCCAGTTGCCAAGTGTCCGGATTTTGATCAGGTGACCCTGGGGATGTTGCAATGGTTGTAAGTGTAAAAACCAGTCATAAGTCATAAAACAGTCATAAGCACGCCAAGACAACTAGATACAAGGACAGTTTTTCCCCCGTGCCGTCAATCTGCTAAATAACTAATTCTTACAACACTGTCAAAATACTTAGTAAAGCTTTATTGCTATTATTCTCCTCATCTTTCTTATTACCTATCCTTATCTTCTTATGACTATAACTTTGTTTCCTTGTATCTTACAATTGATATTGCTTTATTTAGTATCCTAGTATGATTTATGTTGTTTGCTTAGCTAGTGTCCTATGACTATCACTAAGTGTTGCATCTTACGATTTATGGTGAATGTATTTTTATATTGATTGTGATCATGATTGAACACTATTGCTTGCACGTACACAGAGGGTTTAATGCACCGGAGACAAATTTCTTGTGTGCCCAACCACATTTGGCCAATAAAGAATTTTGTTTTTTTCAGTGCCGTTGAAACTTCGAAGGGTGACTAAGCTAATGGTTGTAAGTAGAGGATTAACTGTAGATGTTGACCTGCCTTCTCTGGAACTGCTTTATCTAAACCCACAGAACAGCATTCTACATACATCTGAATCTGCCAGTAGTTGCTAGTTGTACCCCCAGGAAACGTCTCTGTAGGATCCTGTACATGCCACTTTCAGCAAAGGTGGGAACCGGTTCCAGCGATGCAAAAACTGTGTCATACACATTTTCAAGCAACATTTCCAGACCTGGGAAAGAAAAGAACATTTTAGTACAGCATCTTTTTTTATATATAATATTTTATTGGTTTTCCAGTTTTACATTTGAGTATTTGGAAGGCAACGTGGTGATTGGGTTAATCAATAGTTCAATAACAAAATCTTTAGTACATATCTCAGGTTACATCATCAAATATTTCTTCTCTGTGTCCCTTAACATTTGCTATATCGTATTTAAGTTATAATAATAATAATAATAATAATAAAGTTGGAAGGGACCTTGGAGGTCATCGAGTCCAACCCCTCAGGCAGGAAACCCTATACCATTTCGGACAAATGGCTGTCCAGTCTCTTCTTAAAAACTTCCAGTGTTGGAGCATTCACCGCTTCTGGAGGCAGGTTGTTCCACTGGTTAATTGTTCTAACTGTCAGGAAGTTTCCTCCTTATTCCAGGTTGCTTCTTCCTTGGTTAGTTTCCATCCTTGCTTCTTGGTCCTGCCTTCAGGCGCTTTGGGAGAATAGCTTGACTCCCTCTTCTTGTGGCAACCCCTGAGATTTGGAACACGGCTATCATGTCCCCCCTAGTCCTTCTTTTCATTAAACTAGACATACCCAATTCCAGCAAACGTTCCTGGATATGCTTTAGCTCCAGTCCCCTAATCATCTTTGTTTCCCTTCTCTGCCTCTTTCTTAGAGTCTCACACAATCTTTTTTACTCGTGGTGACCAAAACTGGATGCAGTAATTCCAAGTGTTGCCTACCCAAGGCATATGTTAAAGTGGTATTTAATACTTCACGGGATCTTGATTCTATCCCTCTGTTAATGCAGCCCAGCACTGTGTTGGCTTTTTTGGCAGCTGCAGCACACGGCTGGCTCATATTTAAGTGATTGTCCACTAGGACTCCGAGATCCCTCTCACAGTTACTACTATTGAGCAAGGTACCCCCTATACTATACCTGTACATTTGGTTTTTCTTGCCTAAATGTAGAACCTTACTTTTTTCACCATTGAATTTCATTTTGTTAGTAAATTTCTAATTGTATCAAACTCAGTGAACACTTCATTATCACATTTATCAATACGTTTTTTGCTTATACATATCTTAATAAACAATCCATATCCTGTTATTAAGTTTTACCTAATTTTTAGTTTTTAATTACAATACTCCAATTTAACCTCTAATATCCATAGTATTTGAGTTTTGGGTAACCCAAATTTCCTTTGTCTCACTTGATAAAAATTATAATATCTGAAATGCACATATTACTTACTTAAATATATTCTTATTCTATTTCGTAAACGTTTTCTTCTTCAACAGAAGCTTCCCCCTTCAACTATTGAAACCTCTTATCTTAATTTGACTAGGATACAGGTAGTCCTCGACTTACAATGGTTCATTTAGTGACCGTTCAAGGTGACGACGTCACTAAAAACAAAGTGACGTAAGACCATTTTTCACACTTACAACCTTTGCAAGCATCCCCACGGTCATGTGATCAGAATTCAGATGCCTGGCAACTGTCTCATATTTATGACCGTTGCAGCATCCTAGGGTCCTGTGATCCCCTTTTGCGACCTTCTGACCAGCAAAAGTCAATGGGGAAGCCAGATTCACTTAACAACCAGGTTACTAACTTACCAACTGCAGTGATTCGCTTAATAACTGTGGCAAGAAAGGTCGTAAAATTGGGCCAAACTCAACTTTAACCAAGGTCTCGCCTAACAACAGAAATTCGGGACTCGGTTGCGGTCGTAAGTCGAGAATTACTTATATATCTAATGGATCCTTGGACAGGAAAGGTGACCAACAAGCAAGTACTGGTGTGCCATGTCACTAGAAGGCAACATCACAAAACTGCACCTGTGTGTGTAGAGGGAAAGCAATTATGTTGGGAACAGTTAGCGGTAAAAGGAAACCAGGCTGCCAAAGAACAGGGTGGCTGGACACCATTAAAGCGGACACCAGCCAGAGCATAAAACAACTCAAAGAAGTAGAGCAAGATGTGGAGAGACCTGGCCCATAGAAATTATAAATTGACAATGTCGACTTCATATAAAGAAAATGTATATAAAATGTTTTAGAGATGGCACTTGCCACCAGCAAGATTAGCAAAAATGTTTAAAAATATGTCAGATAGATGTTGGAAATGTAAGCATAACTCAGGCATGTATTATCATGTTTGGTGGACATGTGACAAAGCAAAGGCTTATTGAAAAAAGATACATAATTGGTTAGAAAAGATATTGGGAGAACATGTGGATTTCAAACCTGAACTTTTCTTATTAGGTATAATGCCAGAAAAGATTAACAAACAAAGCCTATATTTGATTCTACACGTCACAACAGCAGCAAGAATAATATTTGCGCAATATTGGAAAAATGAAGAACTACCACCAGAGGAAGAAATAATAATAAAAAAAAATGCTGGAATGCGCAGAGATGGACAAATTAACCATGAGATTGAAAGATAAAGAAGAAACAGAATATTATCAAACTTGGGATTTATTTTATCAATGGCTAGAGGAAAGAATGAAGGATTCGGAACTGAATATGTATTAGCGTTTTTAAACTCAGACAGTATGTTGGTTGAAAAATTAATATATGTATGTAAGAGAAAATTAATAAAATCTTTTAAAAAAAAAAAGAATCGCCAAGAGTCAGACACGACTGAGTGGATAACATTATCACCATATCAGATGGGGCTATGCAGTCCTTTCAGTTTAATTGCAGAAATGGAGACTCTGTTCCTGGAAGGGCAGGCAGGAAAACATCTGTGTCCACCTCTTTAAAGCAGCTGCACAGAACCATCACACAGCCACAATCTCTGAACCTAAATCTACAACCATACCTTTGATATACAGGAAATCCTCGAGTAGAGTAAATTAAAGTGAGATGAGGTAGCTTGTGGTTATATTTGGAGAATTGACCCATTGTCTTAACAGACTATATATGAACAAGACCATTGCATTAAGACTTACAACACTTCATTCAGTGACCATTCAAAGTTACAATAGCACTGAAAAAACTTATGACTTATGACTGTTTTTCACCCTTACGACCGTTGCCGCATCTTCACAGCCGCCGGATCAAAATTTGGTCTCTTGGCAACTGACTCATATTTATGACGGTCCCAGAACTGCATTATGTTGCTGGTTCTGCTCATCATTAAACCTTCTTTCCAAACAGCTAGCCTCCATTTTATTTCCAGCAGCCTCCATTTTATTGATTCCCAGCTTGGAACTGGACCTGATTTTTCTTCAAACAACTGCTAAGTTTTCACTTTTAGGAGACTCCTGCAGGTAGACTCACCTGTATCTTCTAGTTCTCTCCCAAGACTGTCTGCACAGGAACAGTATCCGTTGATTTCAGGAAATAAACTTCTGAAGGAACTAAACGTTAAGAATGCTTTGGGAAACCTGAAAGAGAAATCCAGCTGTTAGAAAATTCAGTATATGAGATTTTTCCATGATGTAGCAAGGGACATCGTGGCTACTCTTTTGATATATGATTAGCATATTATTATTTATATTGGACCATAAGAAAGGCTGAGCACCAAAGAATTGAGGCCTTTGAACTCTGGTGCTGGAGAAGACTCCTGCGAGTCCCCTGGACTGCAAGGCAATCAAACCGGTCAGTCCTAGAGGAGATCAATCCTGACTGCTCTTTAGAAGGCCAGATCCTGAAGTGGAAACTCAAGTACTTTGGCCACCTAATGAGAAGGAAGGACTCACTGGAGAAGAGCCTGATGCTGGGAAAGATGGAGGGCAATAGAAGAAGGGGATGACAGAGAATGAGGTGGCTGGATGGAGTCACTGAAGCAGTAGGCGTGAGCTGCAATGGACTCCAGAAGATGGTAGAGGACAGGAAGGCCTGGGGGAACGTTGTCCGTGGGGTCGCAATGGGTCGGACACGACTTCGCAACTAACAACAACAACAATTTATATTCTCATATTATCACTCTACAGACACCAGAGAGTGAAGCTTTCAAGAAACAGCTTTTCAGGCTTCAGAAAGTAACCTGTAACAGTATGCTCTTTCTTTTATTCACAGATTGTCTTCAACTTATTTTTGAGGGATTGGGAACTGGAAGTGGTAATAACGTGGGCTTTAGATCATTATCGTTATTAAATATGAGAAAATATCAGCTTTGAATCAGGGTATTTCACTTGACTTGGAACGAGGTTCAGCTCTCCATCCAAACATATCAATGGTCACCATTGATAGCCCAGATTACCTCCACTCATGGTGCTTTTACTAGGGCTAGAATGTCTTCTTATCTTCCTAAATGGCAGGTGTAGGCACTAAGCATTGCAAAAAGTTCTTCCTACCTGTTAAAATGATGGATAAGATCAAAGACCATCCTATCGCTTGTGTTGACAAACTTGCATTGGACAGGCAGGAATTCTCCATCAGTTGAGCACTGTGGAGGGCTTTTTTCCCCAACGCCATGCAGAATGCGACGGTCTCGAATCTCACACCGGCCAGGACCTGAGAAGCAAAAATATTGCATTTATTCCTGGCTTCTTTGTTCAAGAATACCAGTTGTCAAAATTTTTCAAAGAACTTTCAGAAGAGATTTTGCCCCCATCCCATATCCATGGCTCATTCTCATCTTTTTACCAAGCAGGTCAACTTTTTCCATGTATTTCTCACTCTGATTCTCTAACTTTGAGAAGAGAAAGGATGACTGACAGGTTAAAAAGATAATGATGGCAAGGAAGGAAGGAAGGAAGGAAGGAAGGAAGGAAGGAAGGAAGGAAGGAAGGAAGGAAGGACGGGAGGGAGGGAGGGAGGGAGGGAGGGAGGGAAAGAAAGAAAGAAAGAAAGAAAGAAAGAAAGAAAGAAAGAAAGAAAGAAAGAAAAAGAAAAAGAAAGGAGGGAGGGAGGGAGGGAGGGAGGGAGAGAGAGAGAGAGAGAAAGAAAGAAAGAAAGAAAGAAAGAGAAAGAAAGAAAGAAAGAAAGAAAGAAAGAAAGAAAGAAAGAAAGAAAGAAAGAAAGAAAGAAAGAAAGAAAGAAAGAAAGAAAGAAAGAAAGAAAGAAAGGATAGATAAACCCCCAAGTGGCCTCAACGACTCTCTAAAAGAATGCAAATGACCAGCTGTCTGCAAGGAGTACAAATCTTTCCATTCCCCACCATCCAATCAGAGCTGAAGAAGCTTCTTGAATGAGAAGCGAAACGTCTTCAAAGAAAAACAAAGAAACTCCAGTTGCCTCCTGAAAAAGGCACCTTTGGTGACTACATCTAGTTTAAATGCCTAATTATGTTTTGACTAACGACTTACATTGCCTTGGTTTTCCTTTCTGCCTGGTCCCATAAATCTCCATCCCTTCACCGTCGACACACCAGCATTGTACCAGAGCTAAGTCACACTGCACCGGGTCAAAGTCACCTGAATCCAGACACTGTGGGATGTAGGCAGTCTCACTGCTATTGATGTAGCGGCTGACCAGAATTTGCTGCTTTTGAAGCTGGCAGAAGGACAAACCTACAGCAGGAAGAAACATGAGACTCTAGAAAGAGTGCAGAGAAGGGCAACAAAGATGATTAGGGGACTGGAGGCTAAAGCATATCAGGAACGTTTGCTGGAATTGGGTATGTCTAGTTTAACGAAGAGAAGGACAAGGGGGGACATGATAGCAGTGCTCCAATATCTCAGGGGCTGCCACAAAGAAGAGGGAGTCAAGCTATTCTCCAGAGCACCTGAGGGCAGGACAAGAAGCAATGGATGGAAACTAGTCAAGGAGAGAAGCAACCTGGAACTGAGGAGAAACTTCCTGACAGTTAGAACAATTAACCAGTGGAACAACCTGCCTCCAGAAGTTGTGAATGCTCCAACACTGGAAGTTTTTAAGAAGAGACTGGACAGACATTTGTCTGAAATGGTAGAGGGTTTCCTGCCTGAGCAGGGGGTTGGACTCGATGACCTCCAAGGTCCCTTCCAACTTTATTATTATTATTATTATTATGAGTACAATTTTCAGCTTTGCTGTATCAGGGCCAAATTCACCTGATATTGATCATCTCCAAACGGTTAAATTGATCATTCTAATTCAAAAAGGAGAATATATTTGAGTATGTTTTTCATTTGGACGCTGCTTCTGGATTTTGTGCTTGGGATGAAAAAATAGATGAAACTTTGCCTTCGGTTTTATCGATTAAATAGATTTGTCGTTATAGAAATGGCAAGTTATATATTCATGTGTAAAAGTAAAAAGTTGAAGCTGGAGTGTTTTCATCTTGTACTGTGCTAAAAAGAGTTGGAAGTCAACGCCTTTTTTTTCCTTCCCTCAATTTCCTATTTCTATTTTCCTTTGTATTTCACATATTAATTAAAAAAAAAAAAAAAGATAATCTCCAAAGCTCAGTAAATACAACCCCTTGTAAAAAGGGTGCAAAGTCAGAGAAAAGTGTTCTCCAAACATCTGCAAAGCATTATTCACTTTCTGAGCAAGATACAGGAGTCCTCAACTTACGACCACAATTGTGCCCCAAATTTCTGTTGTTAAGCGAGACACTTGTTGAGTGAGTTTTGCCCCATTTTACGACCTTTCTTGCCAGAGTTGTTAAGTGAATCACGGCAGTTGATAAGTTAGTAACCCGGTTGTTAAGTGAAGCTGGCTTCCCCACTGACTTTGCTTGTTCAGAAGGTTGCAAAAGAGGATCATGTGACCCAGCAACGGTCGTAAGTATGAATCAGTTGCCAAGCCTCTGAATTTCAATCACGTGACCACAGGGTTGACGTGACCACGGTTGTAAGTGTGAAAAACGGTCATATGCAGTGGTGGGATTCAGCCGGTTCGCACCACTTTGGCAGAACCGGTAGCTAATTTTTTGTTGCCCAGGCCCAGAATGGACTTCCAGAAGCGGCATCCACACAGAGAACCGGTTGTTCACATATTTGAATCCCACCACTGGTCATATGTCACTTTTTTCAGTGCCGTTGTAACTTTGAACGGTCACTAAATGAACTGTTGTAAGTCGAGGACTACCTGTATTTTCTCAAAGACCAGAGCAAATGCTAAGTCCCTTGTAGCTTGAAGAAGAATTTATAAGTATTCCTTGATTTATGACCACAGTTTCCATTGCTAAGCAAGGTGGTTGTTAAGTGGGTTATGCCTCCTTTTATGACCTGATCTCCTCAGAATCCCTAAAGCCTTAACTGACCATTCCCAAGGAAATGTAGTCCGTCTGGTGAGATTCTTGTAACGTAGGTGACTGGCAATAAAGTTTCTGCTTGATATTATTCACGAGTGGTTCTGCTCGCTTGCACCTGACAGGTGGGGTGATCCAGGATGTTGGTCAAACAGTGGGATTACATGCATAATACACATAAAATAAGCAAAGAAAATCTAGGCAGCTTAGCTCCCCAGTGGACATTTCATCCTTTAAATCAGGGGTTTTTTTGACTTGGTCTTTGTGTTGAGTTCAGTTTCCATTATCAGTTTAAATTCCACAATACCAAGAGATACAGACAGAAATATGTTTGTTTTCAGCACCTGTTTGTGCATACATCAACTATTATTCTTTTTAACATCCCACCATATGTCCAAAAATATATCTTGAATGCAGGAAATGAATATATCAGAGAGCTAAATCGCTCTCTCTCTCTCTCATACACAAACACAAATGCAGACCAGACACCCTTACTAAAATTCTTTGTGTTTTGAAACCGAAATTCACAACAAGGAGGAACTTACAAGTCAGAGATGATCCAGACCGCTTGGTGCCTGTGACTTCAATGCCCTTTTCATCTACACACCAGCAGGTAAGACCCTTTCTATCGCATTGTTTTTTCCTGGTGGACAAAATAGTGATTTCCAGCATTATTACGCTTTTTATACAAACATTCGTAAGAAACATCACTTATTTTCCAAACATTAGCTCATTTAGTATTGCTTTGATCCTACTTTCCTACGGGCCAATATAAGCAAGGAAGTGGGTCAATATCTTTTTGAGCTGATACCTTCCATAAAAATTAGACCAGCATGTTTCTTTTTGAGCTGATACCTTCCATAAAAATTAGACCAGCATGTTTCAACTTCAGCAGCTTTGAGATGTGTGGACTTCAACTCCCAGAAGTCCCCAGCCAACATGGGGAAACACGTGCTCACAGCCACGTCTGGCTGGGGAATTCTGGGAACTGAAGTCCACACATCTTAAAAGTTGCTGAGATTGAGAAACACTGCATTAAACCATAACTCCTGGAATTGTTAAGTGGCATTGGATTCACTGGTAAGGAATAGGGAGATAGACAAACAAACAGACCTGGAATAGGCAACATAGCTCAAATTCTACAAAACCCCATATGACAATCTCAAAATCTCATCAGATTTTCTCAAAATGTTTCAGATTTTGCGGGCAGAACCCAAGACCGCAAAAAGAAAGATTGTTAATCACTGTGATAGAGTACACATTTCACAATGTTTATCCAACCAGCATTTGCCTTTGAGTCATCTCCTGACATTTTTGTGGCTAATACTATTTTCAGTACTTGTCGCTAAGACATTACGCAACTTTCCCAAAGTCTTTCTGTCCTTTTATTTATTTTTTTAAAATGTATTTTGTGAAACTGAAATGTCTTCAGTTTTGATTCCTGGTTTATCCAGCTGTAGTAAAAATGTGGCTGGGGAATTCTGGGAGTTGAAGTCCAATCATCTTCAAGTTGCTAAGGTTGAGAAAAACCGGTGTATCGTCTTGATCAGGACTCTCCAGACATGTGGACTCCCACTCCCAGAATTCCCCAACCAGCTTGGCTGGCTGAGGAATTCTGGGAGTTGAAGTCCACAAGTTTTAAAGTTGCCAAGATTGGAGACTCCTGGTTTAATGGATCAACATCACATAAGCTACTCCTGGTTATATCCAGGTTCTCTAAGGAGGCCATGGTGACAGGCAAACTATGACACTCCGGATTTGCTGAACCAAAATCCCCATCCTTCTCCCCTACCAATTAACCATTCTTCCAAGAAATTGGAAATTGGAAAGCCAACATTACCTAAACTGTCCGTCTTCTGAGCATTGAGGGATGTAGTCTTCTCCATCATGAAAGGCCTTCTCTCTCTGAAGTTCACATGGACGAAGAGGTTGGGTTTCAGCCTCATACTCTATATTCGGAAGAAGGCAAAATTATTGCAGCAAATTCCTTCTTCATATCCTAACCTCCCTTTGTTCTTTTTCATTTTTTATCCCAAGGACTTGGGAAAGACAGAGAAGATGATCAGGGGACTGGAGGCTAAAAGATATGAAGAACGGTTGCTAGAATTGGGTATGTCTAGTTTAATGAAGAGAAGGACTTGGGGTGACATGATAGCAGTGTTCCAGTATCTCAGGGGTTGCCACACAGAAGAGGGAGTGAAGCTATTCTTCAAAGCACCTGAAGGAAGAACAAGGAGCAACGGATGGAAACTAGCCATGGAGGGAAGCAACCTAAAACTAAGGAGAAATTTCCTGACAGTTAGAACAATTAATCAGTGGAACAATCTGCCTCCAGAAGCTGTGCATGCTCCAACACTGGAAGCTTTTAAGAAGAGACTGGACAGCCATTTGTCTGAAATGGTAGAGGGCTGTGTTGTGGGGACACAGGGCAGTACTTTGCACCACTCAGGTGACCCTGAGGACACAGAAAAACTCCAGGAGGCCTCAATGACTCTCTAAAAGGGTGCAAATGACCAGCTGTCTGCAAGGAGTATAAATCCTTCTATTCCCCACCATCCAATCAGAGCTGAAGAAGCTTCTGGGATGAGAAGCGAAACGTCTTCAAAGAAAAACAAGAAAGTCCAGTTGCCTCCTGAAAAAAGCACCCTTGGGACAACCATGATCCGGATGGCTGGAAATCTCCATAGACATCTCTCAAGTGGGGAGTGTGGTATTCTTATATTAATTGGCTCTTTGGGCCTTAAATCACAAAACACGCTTACCAAGATGCTGGACCAGATGATAACTATGGTCCTTTCCCATTCTAGGCTTCTACTAGTTTTATTCTAAAAGCAGGCACCTGAGAACAAAGAGATACCTGTTTACTTACCAAAGATGCTGGTCAGTGCTCTGTCGGTAAAGCGAAGGAAGGTGACGAAGAGCAAGGCCCTCATTTTGGGATGTAGGAGGATTGTCTCCCTCGTGAGGGAAAGGCATCCAACCTACACTCTGGGCAAGTTCTCGGCCAGCATTTTATAGCTGCCGCCGCCCCTCAAATAACTTTTCACTTATGAAATGGAAGACTGGGCTCTCAAGGGAGTTAGTGACGCAGGCTGTTTCAAGAGCCATTGTGTTGGGTCACGCAATTACCCATTTCAACGTCTTTGCTTTTTCTTTCTCACTTGCCCTTCTAAAGGTGAGATAGAAATAATTTTTTTTTAAAAAAAAACAAAACCAACCAGACGGTATAAAGGTAGTCCTCGACTTACGACAACCGAGTCCAAAATTTTCCATTGTGAAGCAAGTTCGTTGTGAAGAGAGGGTTCAACCATTTTATGACTTTTCTTGCCACGGTTGTTAAATAAATCACTGCAGTTGCTCAATTAGTAACACGGTTGTTAAGTAAATCTGGCTTACCCATTGACTGCGCTTATCTCACGGTTACAAAAGGTGATCACATGATCCCGGGACATTGCAACCGTCTTAAGTACACGACAGTTGCCAAGCATCTGAATTTTGATCATGTGACCATGGGGACGCTGCAGTGGTTGTTAAGTGTGACAAATGGTCCTCAGTCACCTTTTTTCAGTGTTACTGTAACTTTGAACAGTCACTAAATGAATGGTGTAGGTTAAGGACCACGTACACATATTAGACCAACAAATGCATATTTACCTATATAAGCACTAGACTAGGAGCATGCCTACCTTATCTGTAAGAAGAGTGGCAGAACCTGGGGGCGGAGTTAAACAAAGGATTAGTCTAGAATCCCTACATAGTCACAAGCGAACTAAGTTCAACCTCCCTTGAATTCCATGGACCCCTATCTAACTCCAAGCAGGTGCTGACCGCTGGTTGAGAAGATTCCTGTGCAGACATAATTAGCAATAAATCATTTTAATTAGACCTTCATGTGTGGACCTGATCTTTAGTACCAGACACTATCTGACCTGGTAGGATGGGTAGATGTCCTTAGGGGAAGGCAAGTAACCTGGCCCTGTGCCGTATAATGCTTTAAAGGCAATGGCCAGCCCCTTGGAATTCAGTGCAGCTCATGCAATAAGAGTTGTTACGTGGACAAACCTAGGGGGCCCCCATTACTGTGCACACTGGTGCATTCTAGATTAGTTGAAGTTTCCAGGTCTTCCAAGGGCAGACCCCATGTAGAGCACATTGCAGTAAATTAAGATGGGAGATGACCAAGGCATGTGCGACAGTGAGCAAGGTCTTCTGTAAATGACAATACTGCTGGCTAATTGATAAGCAGATCATAACCTTCAGTTAAATTATGCTCAATATTCGGAAGAAATTAGTATAGTCTACCATGTGAACGTCCCTTTAAACAAAAGCACCTGTGATTACCTGAGAGTGGATGATTGGTTTTTTTTTTAAATATATATATATATAAAATATGTCTTGATCTTCTAGAGTCCAACGAAGTGCAGGTAAAGCTAGTTAAATCCAGTTTCTTTGTATTACATTTGCTTTTGAGTAGCTGTTTACACTCATGCAACACACACAGACAAATGGAATTATTTCTATGCGTGCAGATTTGTTCAGGGATGTGTACGCCAACCAGCCACAGCTATTACAAGTTGTAGGTGTGGGTTACAGGCAGCCCTCCAATTATCACCTACCCATTGTAAGCCGTCCAGAGTTACCTTGACGTAAGATGGGTGGCCAATAAATTTTACAAATAAATAAATACCCCCAAAAGGGGACTTGTGACCCAGATCTGATTTTCTGGTGGTCAGGCACTCTCTTGCCATCACGTGACCATACTTCAGGTGCTCAGCAACGTAACCGCACTTATGGCCATTTGCAACGCCCCGCAATCACCTGACCGTGTTTCATAATGGTTTTGCAAAAAACCTGGAAGTTACTTCCAGTTGACGGCCCAGTGACTTGAGCCAGTCACCTTGACCACCGCAAACAGTGCGGCAAACTCAGGTTGGTCACATGACCACCAACCCATTTGGCCACTGTAATGGGCAGACTCCATCACAGTCACATGCCACGGACGTTAGAAGCTAACCCTAGTATCTAATTACTGTGGTGTATTCTTGCTTCCCACCAAAACCCTTCAAAGCCCTCAGTTGTAAGCACATGTGCCTAAAGCCCACCTCGAAATGCTCAGGATTTAGCCAACCCTCCGAAAAGCAAACTGACGAGACGGGAAAGAGGGTGCGGTATGCAGAATAGTTTAATAAAACAGCTTTACATACAGTACCTTACATATAGACAGTGTATTTGCAAATTTAAATACATTTTAATGTACAGTAGCTTGTACTCTTATCCTGTGGAGGTTCAAGTTCATTGTCCTTCATGTAGTTCTCACACTTTTATACACATTGCCAGTACTGAAACAACCTGGGAGGCCTTAAGCTCGATACTCTCCCATTACTCTCAATAATGCAGCCTCTCTTGAACAGTCAGTATTTTTTAGAAAAGTATTTGTTTTTACAAATTTCTGTACAGTTTAATCTTCTCTCTCTCTCCCTCTCCTCTTTTTAAGAAACAGCTCGTTAAAAGGTAACGTTTTATTTGTCACCGAGGTTCTTTTTATCGTAAGAAAACTAGTCTTGTCAATATAAATATGTCTCTAGAAGGCAATGTATGAGCACACACGTACACATTATATGTGTGTGTATATGCACACATACGCACGCCCACCAAGACATATATACATACCTCAAGAGGTATACTATAGCACTGGGTGCAGCGATAATGCAGGTAAACTAAAAGTAACTGGACTTGGCCCAGAATTTTATTTAAAAACCCAGCTAAGTAGGAGGACTTTGGTTTCGTTAACGATTTGCCAAATCATAAGTGAATGCCTTTAATAGGTAATGCATTTGCACTGCACCCCTCCGAGAAGGGGAGCTTCTGATTATTTGGGGTTCTCCGGGAGACTACACAGACCATGCCATGTTTTACAAATTGCTCAACTATTCCAAGATTTTTTGGCATGCATAAGTTTATCTCCCTGGAATAAAACAGCATCAACCTTCATATTTCATACTTCCTTTCATTTCATGTTACAGAGAGTAAAAAGGTTGGGAGTGGACCCATTTCACAGCCAGTCACTGGCGTTTCAGACGCTCTTTTGATTCCTCAAGCCAGCTGAGGAAGGCGAGTATTGCAGCCCAGACCCAGCCATTAGACACAATATCCCTCAATACTTTTAATTATAGCTTGCCCAAATATGGAATTTGATGCAATCCTGGTTGATGCTGGCAATATGGAGGACTTGATATGAGAAGTCCGGGGGTGGGGGGAGGAGGGGGGGGGAGAAAGCTCCCTTCAACTGACCTCGCGCCACTCCCGTTTCAGTGTTTTTTTTTCTAAAAAAAAATTTTTTGGCACTTCTTGACCATGACTTTCCCAGTTTGGTTTCTAAAAATGGAGCATAAGATTCGATGCAAGGAAGGCTCGGCTTAAAAAAATATTCATAGAGAGGCTATCATAAAAAACAGTTTCTCCCGAAAGGGAAGCTAGATTTTTCATTTTCATTTTCATTTTCCTGGATCTCTACAGTACTATGGAAAACAGGCATTTGTTCAACTTTTTTGTTGTTGTTGTTCACCTTTCGAGTTACCAACGGGGACAAATCTCCTTGTTCTACTTTCCAGACTCAAATCATGTAAAATGTGCTCCTTCTTCCAACGCAGACTGCTTTGGCCGGCTTCTGACTTTGGGGATTGTTTTAACAGTTTGTGGGCTTCTTCCGTGATGTTGCATGTGAAAATGTAGGAAAACATGCCTTGGTTGAGGTTTCTAAGCCATAATACGTGGAAAGAAATACACAACCTTCTTTATTTGCCTGCTTTTCAGATCAAACCAGTACGGTCTTTCCTTTATGAGGGAGATTTCTCTCCCCTTATCCCATCCCACACGCCGCTTTCAGCCTAATGAGAGAATTGGCAGAGAATAAGGTACAAGCGTTCAGGCTTTTTTTAAAAAAAGTACTCTTTTTTTTTGGTGAACCGGGTGAATCAGAAGAAACCCATCGTCGGAGCCTGACTGCCTGCGTGCATTCCTTCATCTTTCCTTTCGTCATACAGAGCAGAGGGTGGCAATTTGTTGGACTTTACCCATGTCAGAGATGAGCTGTTTAATCCGGCGCTTGAGTTGAGGCAGACGGGCGAGGGGGTCGGGGGGCTCCAACTCTCCGGTGAAATCCAGCCAGCTTTCTAAAACTGTACAGGGGCAAAAAAAAAAAAAAAAGAGAGATGAAAAGCCTATTATGCACGGTGATACTGGAGGCTAAAACATATGAGGAACGGTTGCTGGAATTGGGTATGTCTAGTTTAATGAAGAGAAGGACGAGGGGGGACATGATAGCTGTGTTCCAGTATCTCAGGGGCTGCCACAAAGAAGAGGGAGTCAAGCTATTCTCCAAAGCACCTGAAGGCAGGACAAGAAGCAACGGATGGAAACTGATCAAGGAGAGAAGCAACCTAGAGCTAAGGAGAAACTTCCTGACAGTTAGAACAATTAACCAGTGGAACAACCTGCCTCCAGAAGCGGTGAATGCTCCAACACTGGAAGTGTTAAGAAGAGACTGGACAGCCATTTGTCTGAAATGGTATAGGGTTTCCTGCCTGAGCAGGGGGTTGGACTAGATGACCTCCAAGGTCCCTTCCAACTTTATTATTATTATTAATTATTATTATTATTATTATTATTATTATTATTATTGCTCTAGAACTTAGAATAATCAATATAGAATAACAAAATAAGAGAATTGGAAGAGGCCTTGGCCTAGTCCAATCCCCTGCTCAGGCAGGAGACCCTATGCAGTTCAGTCCTTGACTTACGACCACAACTGATCCCGAAATTTAGGTTGCTAAGTGAGAAATTTGTTAAAGTGAGTTTTGCCTCAGTTTACCACTTTTCTTCCCACGTTTGCTAAGTGAATCACTGCAGTTGTTAAGTTAGTGACACAGCTGTTAAGCGAATCTGACTTCCCCACTCACTCTGCTTGTCAGAAGGTCGCAAAAGGAGATCACGTGACCCTGGGACACTGCAAATGTCATAAATACGAACCACTTGTCAAGTACCCAGATGGAAATCACATGACCGTGGGGATGCTGCAATGATTGCAAGTGTGAAAAAATGAGTCATAACTCACTTTTTTCAGTGCCGGTGTAATTTCGAACGGTCACTAAACGAACTGTTATAAGTCAAGGACTACCTGTACCATTTCAGACAAATCCAATCTCTTCTTGAAAACTTCCAGTGTTGGAGCACCCACAATTTCTGGAGGCAAGTCGTTTCATGGATTAATGGTTCTCACTGTCAGGAAATTTCTCCTGAGTTCTAGGTTGGTTCAGGGTAGTCCTCAACTTATGGCCACAATCGAGGCTCGAGTTTCTGTTGTTAAGTAAGGCAGCTGTTCGGATAGTCATGCTCCGTTTTAGAACCCCTTGTGCCATTAAATGTTAAGCAAAATCACTACAGTTGCTAAGTCGGGCGGTTGTTAAGTCAATCCAGCTCCCTCCATTGGTACTTTTGCTTGTCAGAAGCTGGCTGGACAGATTGTAAATGGCAAAATCACACGAGACCATTGTGAACACATGCTGGTTCCCAAGAGCCCAAATTCTGATGGTGTGACTGCCGGGATGCTATGACAGTTGGTAAGTGTGAGGACTGGTTGTTAAATTACATTTTTTTCAGTGCTGTTGTCACTTTGAACAGTCACTAAACGGATGGTTAAGTTGAGGACTACCTGTAATTCTGTGTTCGAAACATGATAGAGGATGGTAGCCACGTGGCGTCACCCCTTTGTATAGACCAGGGGTCTTCAAACTTGGCCCTTTTATGACTTGTGGACTTCAACTCCCAGAATTCCTCAGCCAGCATGCCTGGCTGAGGAATTCTGGGAGTTGAAGTCCACAAGTCATAAAAGGGCCAAGTTTGAAGGTGCCTGGTATAGACCAGGGGTAGGCAACCTTGGCTCTTTCATGACTCGTGGACTTCAGCTCCCAGAATTCCTGAGCCAGCCATGCTGAGGGGAAAGGGAGAGGTTTCCAAGCTGAGCCATGCTGGCTCAGGAATTCTGGGAGTTGAAGTCCACGAGTCATAAAAGAGCCAAGGTTGCCTACCCCGGGTATAGACCAACAACAAGTAGAATTCATCATTCAACGCCGGTGTTTCTCAACCTTAGCAATTTTAAGATAAGTGGACTTGAACTCCCAGAATTCTGGGAGTTGAAGTCCACTTATTGAAGTCCACTTATCTTTAAAAAAGAAAACAAACAAACCTGTGTGGCCCACTTATCTTAAAAAAAACCTGTGTGGACTTCAATTCCAGGTTATGCTGACTGGGGAATTCCTGGAATTGAAATCCAGGTTTGTTTGTTTTTTTAAGGTAAGTGGGCCACACAGGGTTTTTTTTTTAAAGATAAGTGGACTTCAATAAGAATTCTGGGAACTGAAGTCCACACCTCTTAAAAGTTGCTAAGGTTGAGAAATACTGCCCATCATCCGGAACAATCTAGCAGAAAAAGGAATATTTCAAATCAGCTAAGGCAGTAAGTTCTCTGAAGAAACCAAGGATTTACTTTCAAGTGTTTTGTTTTACTCCCATCAATAATTATTAAGTTAACCAAGTGTAGTTTTTTGTTTCCAGCAAACGAAAGAGGCAAATCAGACATGTCAGGCAATCAGCTTCTGTACTGGTCATGGCGTACAAACCCAATGTGAAGACAGGGGCAGTAGAATATCCTATGAGTATTCTTGGCAAAATGCATGCGGGTACCTCTGGTAAGCACATTCTCTGGGTGTACTCACAAAATGGCTGCTGGGGTAGTTTGCCGCGCACAAAATAACTGCTATCCTCTCTCTTCCAAGATGACTCTCATCATCGTCTATTTTTTTGCACACTTCCAAGCTAAGAATTGAATTAGAACAGGCTATTGTTTTTATCTTCTGGGCTCTAGAGGCCTTCCTAGGAACAAAGGTAATTCAAGTGCTTTGTTTTGTGGCATTCCAGCGTCATCCATTTTGTATGCCAGTTTGGTGTAGTGGTGAAGGTGCTGGCCTAGAAACCAGGAAACTATGAGCACGAAAGTCAACTGGGTGACATTGGGGCAATCACCAGGTGACTTGAGTTCTAGTCCTGCCTTAGGCGTGAAGGCTGAATGGGTGACTTTAGGCCAATCACCAGGAGACAGTGAGTTCTAGTCCTTCCTCAGGCATGAACGCTGGATGGGTAACCTTGGGCCAATCACTAGGAGACTGTGAGTGCTAGTGCTGCCTTAGGCATGAAAGCCAAGATGGGTGACTTTGGGCTAGTCACTCTCTCAGAACCCAACCCACCTCACAAGATTGTTGTTTGGGGGGGAAATAGGAGAAAGAAGGTGTGTTGGATATGTTCGCTGCTTGAGTTACTTACAAAAAGCAATAAAGATGGGATAAAAATCAACTGAGTAAAATAAAATAAAAATGTTTAGACAGGAGAAATTTTATATCTAGACTTGTTTTAATGTAAAAAGCCAGGTGGGATAAACAACTTGGCAAACCCCAGACAAGCACGCATGGGCACGTCTATGTCTTTGGGTCTTGTGCTAAAAAACCCCAAATTTATTTTGTCCAGCACATTTTATACCTGTTAGGTTACCCAAATAAAAAGAGTTTGGGAAAGAGAGCATGTCAGTGTTAAGCTCAGCCTTAAAATAGTTACCATCGACTTCCTTTTCAATCAGGTCCATTCTACTAGTGACTTCGTTCTGCACACTTTCTACGTGGGTAAGGAGGTTTAGCTGCCACTGAAGACGCGTGTCCACGTGTTCCTCGTTTCCTTTTCTTTCGTTGAATACGAACACGGTGTTCCCTTCGGCTGAATGCTTCTGTGCAGTTACCACAAAAGAGAATCAGGTTATCAAAACAATTATGCAACATCGGCGACCCTCAAGTGGCCTTTTCAGGGAGATGAAATAGATCTGCTGCTTCTGAGTGACTCAGCAGAAACGGGGGGGTCAACTAAGGCAATTCCTCCACGGCAAAGAGAATCAGTTAACGGCGTTCATAATCAAAACGATAAAGCAGGTTGCAGGAAGTTCTCAACTCACAACCATTTGTTCAGTGAACCTTTGAAGTGACAATGGCACTGAAAAAAAGGAACTTATGACCGTTTTTCACACTTATGACTGTTGCAGCATCCCCATGGTCATGTGATCAAAATCAGGACACTTGGCAACTGGCATGTACTTATGATGGTTTCAGTGTCCCAGGGTCACATGATCACCTTTTGTGACGATGGAAATTCTAGTCATCTAGAGCAGGGCTTTTCAACCTTTTTACCGATTGTACCACTTTTAGGATATGGCAATATTCGAGTACCACCTAGCAAGGTGTCAAAAACTTGGTGACAAAAAAAAAACCTGTTCAAAGTTGCAATTGCACTGAAATGACTTATGACCATTTTTCACACTTATGACCATTGCAGCAACAGGGTCATGTGATTTATATTTGGATGCTTGGCAACTGATTCATATTTATGGTGGTCACAGTGTCCCAGGGTCATGTGATCCCCTTCTGCAACCTTTTGACAAGCAAAGTCAATAGCAGAGCTGCTGGTGGCCAACTGCTAAGGCGGGACTTCCTTCCCTCCCTCCCTTCCCTGCCTCCCTTTTTCTCATTCCCATCTCCTTCTGAAGGAAGAATTTGAACCCCCCATATTTTCCCTCTTCCATATATTGATCAAACAAGGAAAGGCCTCCAGAGACAGAAAAGACAAGCTGCTGAGTGAACTAGCTTAAAAAGGCACTTCCCCTTTAAGAATTAGCTACTGGCTAGAAAGGAAAGTAAGGAGCCCAGCCGGCACTTAAGGAAGAAAAGAAAATGCAAGTACTGGCTGCCGGCTAAGGCAGCTCCCCAAATGGCTCCATTCATAAGTAAAATCTGCAGCTCCAGAGGACTCTCTCACTGTAAGTCTTTGCCTGTGCTGGCTCTTTCCCTTCCCCACTACACTTGGCTAGGCAGGGCTGCGTACCACCTGCCACTCATTAATGTACCACAAGTGGTACGCGTACCACAGGTTGAAAAGCCCTGATCTAGAGGTCACGGTTATCCCAAAGTTGCTTTTTCCAAAAGGCAACTGGACTTTCTTGGGGGTTTTTTCCTTTCAAAACATTTGGCTTCTCATCCAAGAAGCTTCTTCAGTTATAACTGAGATGAGAATTGAGACGTTTTCAAAGGGGGGGGGGGGGGGGAAGAACCAAGAAAGTTCCAGTTGCCTTCTGGAAAAAGAAACTTTGGGACATTTTGGGGACCTTCTAACAAGCAAAGCCAATGGGGAAGCCAGATTCATTTAACAACTGGGTTACTAACTTAACAACTGTAGCGATTCACGTTAACAACCATGGCAAAAAAAGGTCATAAAATGAGGCAAAAATCACTTAACAACCACAGAAGAACAAGATGGTTTTTGCACAGTTCCTGTTATTCAGAAATATTAGTGCAGGAATTTCTGGCTGACCATAGTGGTTCTTCACATACCAGTGATCAGTGAGAGAAATAAGAAATCCATCCAAGGTTTTGTTAATTCAGATCTCCAACCATGTGGAAACAACACAATGGGAGCAGTCTGATTGTCAAGGTTCATGAACTAGTCCCTCTCAACTTTCTGGTTATATAAAACTTGATGGCCAAAAGGCACAGCGATGCTCAAACACTTTCCACTAAATTCTATAATGCCCAATCACATGTAGAAATATCACCAATCACTCTTTGATTCTTTCTCTCTCTTCCCATCCCAAGGTCAGATTCATGAACAGAAGAAAACCTTTTTGTACCAATTCCACCGCATAAGCTGCTCCCATTGGATAAGGATTGAGAAGGAAGAAAAAACCTAAATAATTGGTAAGTGAAATATGCTCCATTCTATGACTTTTCTTGCTACGATTGTTAAGTGAATCACTGCAGTTGTTAAGTTAGCAACATGGTTGTTAATTGAATCTGGCTTTCCTATAGACTTTGTTTCTTGGACAGTCACAAAAGGTGATCATATGACCCCATAAATACCTGCCAAACGTCCGAGTTTTGATCACATGACTGTGGGTATGCTGCAATGATGATAAGTGTGAAAAACGATCATAAATCACTTTTTTTCATTGCCATTGTAACTTCAAATGGTCACTAAAAGAATGGTCAAGGACCACCTTACAGGCTGCTTACCCTATTTGGCCTATTGCTTTTGCCCAGGAGTGACAATCTCTTTTGTTGGATAGTTGTTCCCCTGAGGACAACCATTGAACTCTTCTTCCAATCTTTCAAGACGAGAAATTTCTAACCTTGTTCATAAATGCTTCCAAAATTAAGGAAGCGATTTCTCATATCTATCTACACTGATTTCTCTATACAATAAAATTTCTGGTTTATATTGCATCCTTGGTGGACAACAGGATGCATCATTTCAGTTCTTCTTTCCAAGGTCTTTTTGTCTATCAGCATATTTCACGCAACTAGTGTGTTACAGTAAAAGCAAACAAACAAAAATTTGGGGGGGGGGGGGGAATAGCACTGATGATGTTTCTTAAAAAAGAAAAGTAGCACTGATGATATTACTTAATTTGGGTTACGAAACGTCTGCAAAAAAACAACTAAACAGAGAGCACTAAGGACCTCTCGGAAAATATTAATTTATAATTTTATAAACTTACATAGACTCAAGTTCCGTTTATCAGATGCATGAACATGTTTGTTGATATTTAAGTGGTGAAGGCAAGGGGGAACATGGGGAACAGTGTTTTTGTCATGGAATTATCACATACCGTGTTTCCCCGAAAGTAAGACCTACTCCGAAAATAACCCTTGCTTGATCACAGGGGGTGGGCCTAATATAAGCCCTACCCCAAAAATAAGCCCTAGTTTTGGGGCGAGGCACACGCCTAAAAATCAAGCTAGGGCAAGGGTGGAGGGCTGGAGCTGCCCCACGCGCCCCGCACCCACTTGCCAGGCTTTCCATGAATTGACACCTGCCTCTCCTCACCGGCCCACTTCTTCTGCGACATTCCACCCAGCCTGCATTTTGCCGTCAGAGGCCTTTCCGGAAGGCCTCTGCAGCCGAGAACCAAGCTATGGATTCAATCCTTAGCTCAGTTCTTGGTTGCAGAGAACTTTCCAGAAGGCCTCTGACGGCAAAAATGCAGGCCGGAGATCCATTCTCAGCTGCAGAATGAAGCTGCTCCTTTGGCCACAGAAGAAGTGGGCCGGCTGGGCAGGGCTGTCGGTGTTGCCACTGCGAGGTGAGTGGAAAAGACACCCCCCTCCCCAAAATAAGACCTGGTGCCTCTTTTGGAGGCCAAAAAACCCCGCAAAACCCATAAGACCAGGTCTTATTTTGGGGAAAACAGGGTAAATGACACAAATCCCATAATGCACTTCATTTGCATGATAATGCCATGGCACACACGACGTGAATGGGACTTCTATTGGGTTCCCCTGGGTTAGAAGGCTCTCATTTTTGTCTTCATAATTCTACAAGGTGCCACGGATGAAGCGGTTGATTTACCTGATGGCCCAAACCATCTTCCGCGGATGAGCGTCGTAAACAGTTTTTCTCTTCTAAGAGGTGCTGTTCAAAACTGCTGGTGTCATCGTCCTCTGAGCTGCTGGTGGGGTCAACAACTGCTTTGCAATCCTGACCAAAACCCGGTTTCTGATAACTGTGTTCACTTCTGATATATGTCTCTTCCACCTTCGGAGCTAAGCGAGGCGGCTCTTTATGATTTTGACTATGACACGTCCTTCCCGAGGGATTAACGGCTTCGGGCACGGTTAGGACCCTTCTTTCTATTCCAACAGTGATTTGGTCGTGATCCTTCCGCACACCTGTGCAAGCCCAGAGATGGAGATCAGGGTGATGCTTATTTCTGGGGTTAAAAAAAAAAGAAAAAAGAAAAAGATTAATGCAGGTGAAACTAATAAAAGGCACCAAGTCATAGAAGCACTGTCTGAATAGACAAGAAGCCAAAAAATATGCCTAAGATTTCAGTTTAAAAAATGAAATGTTGATTACAATGAGTGGGTTTCCCTGATGAAACATCTGAAGCAGCGTTTCTCAACTTTGGCAAGTTTAATTCCCCAGGCTGGCTGGAGAATTCTGGGAGTTGAAGTCTACCCGTCTCAAAGCCACTAAGACTGAGAAACACTGATTTAAAGTGTCCATGTACTGTTCAAAACAAACACTTTACGTCATTAATAGGAATAATTGATTGGGAGGGAAATCCTCTGTAATATCAATATACAAGTAATCCTCGACTTACAACTGGCCACTTAGTGACTATTCAAAGCTACAATGGACGTCCCAGGGGCTATTTGTGATCCTGATTCAAAGCTTCAATGGCCACCATTTCCCCTGGTCATATTTTGGTACTTGGCAATAGGCTCACCTTTATGGCCATTTGCAGCGTCCTGTGGTCACATGACTGTGGTTTGAGATGGTTTTTTTTGTCAGAAACCAATATTTACTTCCAGTTTCCAGCAAAAATATGTCCACTGCAGTCAATGAATTCGCTTAATGATCACAGCGTTCACTTAAGGACCGTGGTATTCATTTAATGACTGATGCAATAAAGGTTGAAAAATTGGACATGGCCACGTGGCGACTCACTTAAAAACCAACACAACTTACAATTGTAATACTGGCTCATTTGTGGCAATATGGCTGATGCAGTTCTACAGAGGAATTGTGAAGTCTGTCATCTGTACCTCAATCACTGTCTGGTTCGGCACAGCAACCAAACAGGACAGGTACAGATTTCAGTGGACAGTTAGGACTACAGGAAAAAAAAAAAACAATTGCAACCTGCCTGCATTCCACTGAAGAACCAAAAAGTGGGCTGAGAAAATATCTACAGACCCCTCACATCCTGGATGTAAACTGTTTCAACTCCTTGCCTCAGGACACCACTATAGAACATTGCATGCCAAAACAACTAAGACATAAAGATAGTTTTTTCCCCCCGTACCAACTCTCCCACAGCACTGTCTTCTTTCTCATCTTTCCTCATCTTCTCATCTTCCCTACTATCTTCTCCTATTGGTTTCTTATGATTTATCAATTGTTGTTTGTAACTTATGATTAATGATTATATGATTTATGACCTATGACCTATTACTTGCTATTTATATGTACACTGTGAGCTTATGCACTGGAGACAAATTCCTTGTGTGCCCAATCACATTTGGCCAATAAAGAATTCTATTCTATTCTATTCTATTCTATTCTATTCTATTCTATTCTATTCTATTCTATTCTATTCTATTCTATTCTATTCTATTCTATTCTATTCTATTCTATTCTACTCTACTCTACTCTACTCTACTCTACTCTACTCTACTCTACTCTACTCTACTCTACTCTATTCCTGTCCTATTCTATTCTTATTCCATTCCATTAAGGACTACCTCTATTACACTCAGAAGGATATGAATACTGAAGGAATGAACAAGAACAATGCAAGTTTGATATGTGCAAGTTAAAACCTCTCCTTTCTTAATGTCAGCGTTAGTGCCTGTGAGCCAAATAATTTCAATCTTGTGATAGCTATACAGGTAGACCTTGACTTACAAGCATTTGTTTAGTGACCATTCGAAATTACAATGGCACTGACAAAAGTGACTTATGACCGGTTTTCCCATTTACAACCACTGCAGCACCATGGTCACACAATCAAAATTCAGACGCTTGACACCTGGCATGTATTTATGACAGTTGCAGTGTCCTGGCATCATGTGATCACCATTTGTAACCATCCCAGCCGGCTTCCGACAAGCAAAGTCAATGAGGGAAGCCAGATTCACTTAATGACTGAATGATAACAACTGCAGTGGATGGATGGATGGATGATAGATTAGGTAGGTAGGTAGGGGGGTGGGTAGGTACGTAGGTAGGTAGGTAGATATAGATAGATGATAGGTAGGTAGGTAGGTAGGTAGGTAGGTAGGTAGGTAGGTAGATAGATAGATAGATAGATAAGATAGATAGATGATAGATAGATAGATAGATAGATAGATAGATAGATAGATAGATAGATAGATAGATAGATAGATAGATAGATAGATAGATAGATAGATAGATAGATAGATAGATAGATGATAGACAGACAGGCAGGCAGATAGACTGATTGATAGAGTGATAGAAGATAGGTAGGTTTATAACTAGCTAACTAGATAGATGGATAGGCAGGCAAGCAGGCAGACACAGAAATTACAGAACTACAGGATACGCTTACTTTAGTATTCCAATCTTCAGCTGTAGTCCATGTAATATTTCTGTAACACCATAGACGTCGGCCAGAAGGCGATGCGTTGACACAATCTTTTTGGCATTTAAATGAGAATAATTCTCTTTTAAGAATGACAAGCCACACATGTGGCCATTATTCAACCAGTCTTTGTCACAGAGATATTTGGCACTCCATCTCTGACCTAGACAAAACATGAGAGTGACATTTTTATTATATTACCAAAATTCCCAGAAAATTATCCTAGACCGATTATAGTGAAAAGAGATCACATTCCAGTAGGAAAAATGTACAAGTGGGAAGTAAGCATTTATTTAACAAACTGTTAAAAGCTGCTAAAACAATTGAAAATTCTCTGCTTATCGGGATTTAAAATACCCATAAGTCCATTCACACATTCCTGATACACTCATTCAATGTTTAAAACCCAGAGGAGTTCCCTAAATACAAAGACAGGAGTGGAGGTCACAGCAGAGTAGCACAAAGAACCCAAGAAAAATATTCAAAAAATTATAATCACAAATTTTGGACAAAAGAGCGCACTGTTCTACATGTACAACGTAAAACATACGTACACACTACACAAAAGATGTACCAATTTTTGAAAAGCTTGAGAAATCTGTTCCCTTTCCAAAACAGAGACAAGTAATCTGCCACTTACAGCCCATTCATTTAATGACCGTCCCAAATTACGACGGCGCTGAAAAAAGTGACTTATGACCAGTTCTCACACTTATGACCGTTGCAGCATCCCTACTGTCACGTGATCTGCGTTTGGGCAACCAGCACGTATTTATTATCGCTCAGTGGCGCCCCTTTAACAAAACTGTACGGCTATAGAGACCATTGCTTCTGATGACTTCAGATGGGGCCGCCGCATTTTTAAAAGTCAAATATTTTTTATCTAGGGCTCCAGACGGTATGAGAAATTAAAGTCAAGCTAAGAGAAGAGGAGGGGGTTTTACTACTGCACCTTTATTCCGTTTCAGTGGCATAGTTACATTTTAAAACTTTTGACTAATCTCCAAATTACATTGCGAATTATAAATACCCCAAGAGTACAAACACTATCTTACTGGCACCTGGCAGGAGGATACAGTAAATAGAGGTTTATTAGGCTGGTTGATTAGGGAAAGGTTGCACGTGAGTTGCCACACAATTTTGTGAGTACACCTGGGAAAACAATAATAGAAGGCTTAACTGTCTAAGTCGGAGGTCCCTAAGCTTGGCCCTTTTATGACTTGTGGACTTCAACTCCCAGAATTCCTCAGCCAGCATGGCTGGCTGAGGAATCCTGGGAGTTGAAGTCCACAAATCGTAAAGTGGGCACGGTTGGAGACCCCTGGTCTAAGTACACCCTAAGTTCATTACAGGAGTAGACAGTGATCTTTATACTCATATTAACATGAAATGCAAAGCTTGGAAATTTGGAAATGAGTTTGAAAAGGACTTGAAAACGTGTTCTTACCAGGTGGATCCCGGCAAATGTAGCAGATATATTGCTCTGGAATGCTGTCTTCCAACAATCCCATACATGCGCTGTGTTGCCAACACAGGCACTCTTCACACTGTGGGGTTGATAAAAACAAGCAGCCGAAGTGAATGCAGGAGATGAAAGGCATAATCAAGCATCCATCAGATTTACACTCCGCCGTGTACATTCAAATTGTGGTTCTTACTGTCAAGTGTTCTTTTAGTACAGATACTCCACAACTTATGACTTATTCGTTTAAACAACGGTTCAAAGATACGGCTACCTGGGGGAAAGTGCTTCACGATCCTGTATTCAAACGTATGACCACTGCACACCTTTTGTGATCACCTGTGTGCAATTGGGGTGCTTGGCAACTGGCTTGCGTTTATGACCAGCTGCAGAGTCCTGCGGTTGGGTCAACGTGGTTTGCAACATTTTTTGCCAGTTTCTGGCAAAAAGCATCTATTGGGGAAGCTGCATCTGACGACCACACGATTCGCTTAACCATAATGACTCGCTTTATGACCACCATAAAAATAATCAAAAAATTGAGTTTGGTCACATGGTGGCTCAGCTTATTGGAATGGATTGGAATGGAATGGAATGGAATGGAATGGAATAGAATAGAGAAAATATGGAATGGAAATGGAAATGGAAATGGAAATGGAAATGGAATGGAATGGAATAGAATAGAATAGAATAGAATAGAATAGAATAGAATAGAATAGAATAGAATAGAATAGAATAGAATAGAAATTAGAGTAGAGAATGGAGTAGAGAATGGAATGGAATGGAATAGAACAGAATAGAGCTGGAAGGGACCTTGGAGATCTTCTAGTCCAACCCCTGCTTAAGCAGGAGAACCTATACCATCTCAGACAAGTGACTGTCTAGCCTCTTAAGATCGCATCGGCCTACAACTGAAATTCTGGTCCCAATCCGTAAGTCGAAGACTATCTGTTGAGTGTTTCTGGCTAATACAGAGTCCAAAATCTAATTAGAGTTTCTTCTTGTAGCTTCAAATAAAACAATTACTTGAAGATCCAACTACTACATGGCTGGCCTAATTGAAGAGACAGTGCGCCCTTCTTGCTTTCCGAAAATTAAAGTCTACCTTTTGACTAGGCAGCTGCTAACAGTAAAAACACTCAGTCGGGAAGCTTGTCTCATCTGATATCTGCAGATAGATTTGGTAAGCAATAAATGTGGCAAAGCATGCAAGAACCATTAGAATCAACAACTCAAGGGAAATAACGTAATATTTTCATTTTCTTTTTTTAATATTCTGGGAAACTTCTGAATTTCTTACAATTATTAGTAATCCCTTGGCGAATGACCATAACTGAGCCCGGCATTATGGTGATAGGTCACCATAATGCCCGATTTAATAACTTTTGTGGTGATCATCATTAAGTAACCTCCACGGTCATTATGAGAACCCATTGTACTCAATGGCCCTTTTCGCCAGAAATCGCAAATTAATTCCAGTTTCTGAGGGGGGGGGGAAATATCATAAATCGTAGCCGGGTGGCCACAGGATGCTGCAAATGGTCACGAATGCAGTTTGGTTGCCAAAGTGTCCAAAATGCGATCACATGATCACAGGGAGGGAATAGCTGTCGGAACTTCAAAATGGGGTAGTAAGTCATGGACTACCAGCATAAGAAGCAAGAATCACTCTTAATAGCCAAGTAAGATCATCTGGGACACCACACATCCTCTTCACGTCCTGTTTTCCTTCTGGGAGGAGGCTTCGTGGTATCCGCAGCAGAACATCCAGATTCAGCCATAGTTTCATTCCATACAGCATTAACCTTGCAAACTCTCAAGCTTCCTCCTTCCGTTATATATTCAAGATGGACAGTATTTAATATTTATTTGCTACGTATATGTAGGGATGTGGGTCTATACATATGTTTTACATAGTTTGTTTAGGTGTGTGTCATGTATGTGTTTCACTTTGAGAGCGGGCAACTAAATTTCATTTTTGATGTGTGCCATTGTGCCCACAGTAAAAAAAATGACAATAAAGGTTATCTTATCTATTGTCAGACGATATAATGGTAATGAGCGTATAAGACAGGGAGAAGAGCCAGAGTGAACAAATAAGATGCAGCTGAGTCCATAGAGGTAAGGGGGATGTGGCAAAAGTCTCAGAAGGGACCATCCAACTGGTTGTGCTACCTGTCTTGGACTATTTTCTAAGGCTAACGTAACATAATTAAACCTTGCAAGTTCTGATCTTCCTGATCAACTATCTCAGGGGTCCTCAACTGTAGGCCACAGCCCACTACCAGGTTGTGGCCTAATAGCAGCGGGGCAGCATGAACGGCGGGCCTGACTCACACGAACAGCGGGAGCCGGCATTCGCAGCCCAACACGCGCGAGCCCACCGCTCACACAAATGAAGCTGCGTGCATGCGCACCTGCCCCTCACACAAAACCCTCCCCTCTCCCCCCCCCCCTTTCGCCAGTCCACCAACCCAGAAAGGCTGGGGAATGCTGAACTATCTCATATTTTTGCAACACTTCTTATGTGTACAGATGAAAAGATTTGGCTTCCCTACCATAGCAGTAACGAGCAAACCAATTCATTCGTAATATTTTTGCTGTCACAGTCTGAACCATGACTGTTTTAGCAATAAGAGGGAGAGGGAGTCAAGCTATTCTCCAAAGTGCCTGAAGGGAGGACAAGAAGCAACAGATGGAAACTAATCAAGGAGAGAAGCAACCTAGAACTAAGGAGAAATTTCCTGACAGTTAGAACAATTAATCAGTGGAACAACCTGCCTCCAGAAGCAGTGAATGCTCCAACACTGGAAGTTTTTAAGAAGAAACTGGACAGCCATTTGTCTGAAATGGTATAGGGTTTCCTGCCTGAGCAGGGGGTTGGACTAGAAGACCTCCAAGGTCCCTTCCAACATTATTAATTATTATTATTATTATTATTATTATTATTATTATTATTATTATTATTATTATTATTATTATTATTATTATTATTATTATTATTATTATTATTATTATTATTATTATTATTATATTATTATTACTACTACTACTACTACTACTACTACTACTACTACTACTACTACATCTGGGAACTCACACTAATGGAGACAGACTTCTTAAGCATGTAACTTGGGAGAAATCTGCTGGATCAATCCAGCCTAGAATTCATCCTATAAACCACGACAGGATAAATTACTCTTGCCTAGTGACATGGAGAACTGGGTGAAAACTGCAACCAAAAACTTGACAGCAAACAACAGAGTTCCTACCTGAATCATGAAGCCATTTTCCTCATCCATTTCGCAGATACACCTGACTATTTCGTTCAAAGCGTCCTCTTCGTCCTGGGACTCTTCAAAATTGGTCGAATCAAAATCCTGATTATATTCATCGCCGCTCAACAGCAAGCTCTCGGTAGAAGAGTCATCCAGAAACTCCATATCAGAAAGGTCTGCAATGATTGGGAGGGGGGGGGGCGGTGAATGAAGAGGTATAAAAAATGGAAATAAGGTCTTTACAAATTATATATAAAATAAAAGAAGGACTAGGGATGATGTGATAGCAGGGTTCCAATATCTGGGAGGCTGTCACAAAGAAGAAAGGGACAACCTATTTTCAAAGCACCTGAAGGCAAGACAAGGGTCAAAACTTCAAACCATCCTGGCCACAGCCATCTTCGGCTCGTTTTTCGGTTGCCACAGCGATGGGGAGGAGGGAGATGTGTTCTTTTAGTTTAGTCATAACAAATACGTTCTTGTGGGAACCAAGGTCAAGCTACCTAAGTTTTGGCGGGCTGGAGTTTCCGTTAGAAAGTCTGCCAAAGTAGATAATTGGGGATTGTGATTTATGACATATTATAGGAGTGGGAAGTTCAACTTGTTACTTTGTAACCTTGGGGGGAGGGAGCCTTCAGTCTTGGTGCCACCTTTGACCGTGCCGATACTATGTAGCCATTAAAAGTATTCTTTGAGGAATGCAAATGCCTCAGAATTATTATTTTCTTCTGGTCTCATCTATTGGAACCTCGACAACAAGAAGCAACGGGTGGAAACTAATCAAGAAGAGAAGCAACCCAGAACTAAGGAGAAATTTCCTGACAGTGAGAATAATTAACCAGTGGGTGTTCCATCACTGGAGGCTTTCAAGAAGAGACTGGATAGTCATCTGTTTGAAATGGTTTAGGATCTCCTGCTCGAGCAGGGGGTTGGGCTAGAAGACCTCCAAGGTCCCTTCCAACTCTTGTTATTCCATGTTCTGTGTCCTAATATGAGACTTCAAAATAAATAGTTTTATTTCTTATATCCAAAAATAGATAAGATTTATTTGGATACTTCTCCGCATGGCGAATACTATATTAAAAAAAATACCTAAAGTTATTTAGGGCACTGTTCTTTCAGAAACTTTTTAAGCTGAAGCATAGAAGTAACCAGAAACAGTCAAAAAGAGGTTGTCCGGAATAAGATGAATTAGTGTTTTTACTCTAAATGGCTGGCACAAAAGTACAGCCACCATTAAAACAATAGTAAAACTCCACGTTAGCAGTAAACCACCCAGTATGCTCCAACCAATCATATTAAAAAAAGTATTGTGATTCCTCGCCAGTCTGAGGAATCAGATGAGGAGGGGGGGCCTGGAGTGACATTAGAGTCAGAGGAAGGCTTTGAGGAGCTCCAAGACTTACAGTCTGACGAGGAGCCTGGCCCCTCTACTCGCGCTCAGGCTGAGAGACAGCTGCGCTGGGAGCCTGAGTTGGACAGTGATGAAGAACAGTTGGGACAAATCCAGGATGCACGAAAGCGCAGGCAAGAGAAGCGAGTAGGACAGAGGAATGCAATGGGGCGGCTCCAAAGGCAAAGGAGAAGGCATTAGGAAGCCACGCCTTGGCTGAATTATAAAAGGGAAGGTGTGGGAGGTGCTGGTTGCCGAAGGCAACCGTTCGTGTTGAGGATCGAGTTTCTGTGGACTGTGTTTGTTTGCCTTGGACATTGACTCAGGTCTGTGAGAATAAAAGGGGCTGGTTTTTTCTTGCGGTTCCTGCCTGTTTCTTGAAGAGGGGTTTCTCCTTGTGAGCATAACAAGGACTCACGTAGGCTGGGACAGAGCAAAAGGGACGAGAAATGTTTTTAAAAGTTTTCGTTCATAACTAAACTGTCAAATAAAAATAAAAATCCAGTATCTTGTAAAGAGCGCTGTCTGGTTGTGCTGCCTGTCTGGCCTATTTTTTAAGTTTAACATAATTAAACCTTGCTAGTTCTGGTCTTCTTGATCAATTATCTCTTATTTTTATAAATAACTCATGGTAGCAAACATACTTAATACTCCTTCCTCCTCCTATTTTCCTCACAGTAGCAACTCTGTGAAGTGGGATGGATTCAGAGAGTGTGACTGGCCCAAGGTCACCCAGCTGGCTTTTACGGTCAAGGTGGGACTAGAACTGCTTTTGAGTTTGGCCCAGTGGATCATCTGTAGCCTGTGAGACTCATTTATTGTTCTAGACCAGGGGTCTTCAAACTTGGCCCTTTTATGACTGGTGGACTTCAACTCCCAGAATTCCTCAGCCAGCGTGCCACGCTGGCTGAGGAATTCTGGGAGTTGAAGTCCACAAGTCACAAAAGGGCCAAGTTTGAAGCCCCCTGGATTAAATTAACAGGAAAATGGAATGTCAATTTAAAGAGTATCACAGAGTAAAGCAGACCTACTTTCACCGCTGAGATCGACAGATAAAATAGCCCTCGGGTACTGATAGGACGTGCTCTTCTCGGTTGTTGTGCTGCGGAGCGTCAGCGAGCTGCCAGAAGACCGAGTGAAGGGGGAGGAGCACCTATCGAAGTAGTCAAGAGAACTATCCTCAAAGTCAGAGTAATCTGCAAAGAAAATCACAGGGGTGCAGCTGTAGAGGATCGTATACAGAACAAATACAACTTTAAATGTTTTAAACCTGAATGTTCAAATGCCTGAGATATTGCATCAGTTGGCTATGAAGTAATTTATCAAGAAAAATATAGGGCAGAAAGTCACTAGCTTCCTACTAACTGGCAACACAGATCGTGATAGGCTAAACCAAACTTGGCCCTAATCTTGGCCTTATAATGACACAGTAAACAATTATCAGCCATAATTTGCAGTTGTACTTCCTGTCATCTTGGCAATGGATAACTCTTTCCTTCCTTCCTTCCTTCCTTCCTTCCTTCCTTCCTTCCTTCCTTCCTTCCTCCCTTCCCTTCCCTCCCTCCAAATTGTACTGAAAAATAGTGACAAAATGTGTAGTGGTCCACAATCAGGACCACCATCGATGGACTGGGAGAGATTTGGGTCTCCTCTTGCCTTGGTGTTCTAGTTTCCTGATTGCGCACAAATGCAGTTCTGAATAAGCTTCTTGGATGAGAAGTGAAATGTCTACAAGCAAAAACAGAGACGGTCCAGTTGCCTTTTGAAAAAGCACCTTTGGGACAACCATGACCTGGATGACGGAGAATCTCCATAGAAAACTGCAAGGGAAGTTTTTATGTTTTTATTTTATTTTTTAAAAAAGGAAGCCAAAGTGGCTTTGTGATATGGAAGTGTCATTTTGCAGACATGTCTTATCTCCTGTCTCTGGATCCAGAAACTGTAAAAAGGAAGTTAATATCAGGTAAATCTCAATCTCCATCATACACAAAGCCTTGGTTAAATAGGAAAATGTTTTACAAATCATGGGGAACAACTGCAGCTAGAGTTCCGCCTTAAGCACTATTTAAACTGTGACTCATGTGCTAAAGTCACGCTAGGTCTCGTCAAATCAAAGTTTAGCCTGTCTTGTGATTATATTCAAAAAACTAACAAACGATGGGAAGTCTGAATCAATTCTCATTTCCCCTGTTCATGGTTTTCAGATAACACAGGCCTCTGGGACATACTAACTGCCATCTTGTTGTTAAAAGTTGGCATTTTATCAGCTTCTTAGAATCAAGAGAACATGTCAGAGAACATGGCATATAATAAACATCCTGATTTCAGGACACTTTACATACTGCATATCCAATCAAGTAAATTATACATTCTTTCAGTCTTAATACAAAATAGCTGGAGGACTTAGCAAGGATGAATTGGAGCACCCACTGCTGTTCAGAGAAGAAATGTCAAAGAAAAAGCACAAGGTGGACACTGGAAGACAGATAAAACTAGTCAGCAAGTTGAGCCTGAAGAGAGCCAACAAGCACATTTAGGGTTTAGGGTTTTTTTTATGAGCACCTGTTTTAAAATCTAATTCATCGCCATATGAGAGCAACCACAGGGACATGATTTTGTTCATTTGTTTATATATGGTGGGTATACCATGCTGTTTTGATTTCTTCTTTTTCTTTTTCTTCTTCTTCTGTTTTGACTTCAGATCTTTCTCCTTCTTCTCTTTTTTCTCCCTCTCCTTCTTTTTACCTGCCATTTAAAAATGGTAAAAGTCATTTCAACGAGGGATAGTTTAAATCTAAAAGAATCCAAATCGCTTAAAACAATTGTCACCTAGTATGAATATCCTGCCTAGGCAAAAAAAAATAAAAAATATGAAATTGATCAAGTGGAGAAATATGTGGTAAGCAAATATTAATTTTAAGCCCTGGAGGCACTGGGAAAAGAAGGGAAATTTGAAAAAAAAAAAACAATTTTAAACTAGGAACTAAGATTTATAGGCCAGTAAAATATAGCAAAGTACGAAAAGAGCCCAATTTATATATAACACTCAGCTCTGTTTTTCTCAGCATCTTGTATGTCTGCACAAAACTGGAACTTTTTAAGAATGTCAGAGTGAACGAACTCAGTGCGAAAGACATTAATTTCATATGGCATTTGGGCACCAAAAAGTACAAGTCTGTTAGCTAGCAATCCCATTCGTTTAGCAACTGATCCAATTTTAGAATTACAAAACGATCTCAGTCCTTATGTTTTTCCCTTTAATAAATATGAATCAACGCCTCAAAAATATCGAAAAAACAAAACTATCAAATCATGGCCCCAACAATGAAAAACGGGGTATCGTCATTTATAAGTGATACAGATGATTTAAAAAAAAAAAAAGATAAAAAAAGATTACCATGGAAGTTCTTAATTTTATGCTCATACCAAGTAAAGATGAGGATCTCTCTTCCAATTTTGATCTCCTCTCAATTTTCAGTGTTCCTGTAGAGTCAAAGATGGTACAGATGTATCTAAATTTTAGCCATATTATTTCCAAAAATAAAAATTTAGTTTCTGTTCAATTTTTTTTTTAATGGAAAGATTGGTGATGATTCCTTGACCCATTAAGACATACTTTCATGATTTGAGTTTAAACAACACAAAATATAGTGTATAAACCAAGTTGTGTGAAATCATTCAGCATGTTAAGCCCAAACTATCTTTTATATATGAACCTAACCTATATGTTTTGATTAGCTCATTTATACATCTCGGACCTGAAAGATTGGCAATGTTCATTAACCTTAGGAAAATCTACATAAAATCAAGGGCTAAAAAGATTAAAAACAGTCTATGGACTGTTACTTCCACATAGAACGGAATACAGTAGCAGGATGAAGGCTAGCTACAATAGAGTTGTCCAATCTCAATTATAATTACAAATTAAAATAACTATCCTTTTCTTACATAGCCATATACAAGGATTTGGCACCAATAGCCTCTCAAACTGTTTCTGTTTCCTGGGGAATAAACAGGACACATATATAGAGGTTTGCAAACAAACATGCAAATACACATTTTTCTAGATATGCGTAGAAGCATAGACAGAAACACAGAGATCCGTAGTTCCCCGTAAATGCAAATGCGTATTTAATATGCTTGAAAAAGAAGACATTTTACCTGGGACCACCGGAGCTACTCTGCCATCCATTCCTGCTTTGGAAAGATGGCATCTAATAATCTGGTTCTCTTCCTTCTCCTGATTGGTCTGTTTGCTATAGCGGGCAGCCTCCCCAGTGAACAGGGCTGAAACATCCAAGTTACTGCTTAAGTCAAGAGGAAGACTTAGTCCATGCTTCTCAAGGGATACATGAGCAACATTGGGAACTACACAAAAGAAAGAATGCAGTATTAACAGATGAGCATTGTGTTCTAGGCGCTGTTAAAGTTATACCCCTAGTGTGGCAAAGGCCTTGTTTACTAGCCAGAAGCTCTTGTTAAAAAGACGACTTGTGAAGGCTTTATTTTAAAATGCTTTGATTTCTCTCGGCTTCTGTATTAACAGGGAAATACATTACCCTCCAGTGATCAGCCTGGGTTCATTTGGGGCATGGATGGAGAACCCTTTACCATCAATGAGTGGAGAGAGAGAGAGAAGTAATTTTTTTTTCTAGAAAATCGTGAAACAATGAATCAGTTGCTAAGTGCTGTAATCTTCATCTCCGGTGGCTATTTTTTGGAAGGATCTAAGGATATTCGCTGGTTGTGATCGACCTAAAGAGAGACTTTGCGATGTTCATGAAGCAGACACAACCATATATGCCTCACATGCTAACATCTTTTAAGGGAATCATCAGGCAGTTGTTTCCAACAGTTCTCATCTACCCATTAATTCACACCTTTAAAAACAAAAATAGGTGATGGGAAGGATAAAACTAACCGGGACTAACCAGGGGCATAATAGCAACCACTAAAATTTGTGTTAAAATAAGATTGTCTAAAGCAGGTTTGGCCCAAAAAGCCACTAGCGTTAACACATCTAATCTAGTTGGCTTATGTAATGTCGTGTCTTTTTAACTCATGAATAAAACTGCAGGATGTTATAAAAGAAGGCATGCCCTGTTTACCAGCATATCAATTCAAGGCCGGAATGATACACATCCAGACCCAAAATTGTTTTAGTGCTTAAAAAATACTATGTATGCTGAATATTTTCCTTGGAACCATAGTGCCTCCAGAAGCATCGTGCAGAGAACGTTAATCATTCATTTTGCTGACAAGACTGTAGACAGTCTAGTCTCTTAGCTGTCAATAAGGATATCCCTGTTATATTATTTAAATCTATATTATAGGTATTAGTTTAAAAATTGTTTTTCAATTACTGTTAGGTTGCATTATTTATTTATTTTGATGAATTGCCTACAAACTGCTTTGGTATTTAGCTATAACAAATTAAGACATTAGCTATAACCTGACATGAGATAAATGCATGATTGTCTATAGCTTTTAAGCAAACTGACATCCTTTGCATCGCATAAATCATTATCGGGAAAAAATCAATTACTGGATTGCTGGCTATGATGTTTTAGTAGTTGGTCCTTGGCTGCATAGCTGTGAACTGTTGCAACATTTAATACCCACTAAAAAAATTTGATATGGTCTTGCAATCTTGTATTTGTGGGTAAGTGAAATTTATTTATGCAATTATTCATAAGTTCTTTCCCCACAGAGACAAATAAGTTGTCCTCTTTCAGCACACTTCTAGAATTTGTCTATGGGGAGAAAGAAATTATGATTGTGATTAACAGTTTCATCCAGGCAAAATTAAGCATTACAAAAATCACATTAATTTCAGTGAAAAAGTACTCGACCCTTCTATTAAATATAATTGGACTTCCAAGGTTTTGGACAGTACTGAAACCAATGTAGTTAATTTTCATGCGTGTGCAATCACGAAAAATCACTTCAGAGGTGTACCTTACAACCCTTAATTACCGAAGCTGAGATATTTTATTACTTAAAGGGGCATGCAGAAAATTCCATTTCAAATTGTTTGAAGTTTAAAGCACTTGCAAAGCACTCCAAATAAAAAAGGGTGGTTTTTTTCCTCAATGAAAGATGGTCCATAAAGTTCCACACTAGAAACTATTTAAATGTTATCTTGGCTTCAAAACAAAAAAACAAACAAAAAAATGGAAAAAGAAGTGGAAACCATCCAAAGCAACTGTTTTAATTATTAAATGGAGTTTTCTTTTTTTAAATTGCTCCCTTTCCCTATTTAAAATAGACTCAAATCATCCTCAGCAAAGGTTACTTACAGATTTATGTGGCATTGTATCTACTGGAGATGCAATGATCAATGAATGTTTTCTCCTATTTTTTCGGGATAATTTTTGTTTAAGGTTAGCCATTTCTTATTCCCTGCTCTGTTAAAATGAAAATATTCTCTCCAAATCAATTGGATTTGTACATACTTCTGTTTGGGTCCTATCCTGAGTGCATGCCAATTATAAGACAGCCCAAAGAAACAGCTCTTCTGATTCTCCATTTTACCATTTTTCAGGAGCCAAAAAAAAAAAAAAAAAAAAGTTTAGGCTGCTATTTCACAAAAATTTCACATCTCCCCTCCCAACATTTTTTTTTTTTAATCTATAGGTGAGAAAGGATTAAACCTTTGGACAAGGAAAAGTGTGCTGAAGTTGGACACAAGGAAGGGAACAAAAAACAAATCTTCTTTTTTGTTGATGTTGAACGTGCTTAGACATCTTCTAAAATGGTAAGACATTTCAACTGATAACATTCCTGGATCTCATCTCAGAAAACAACTTTGGAATCTTTATCTCAAACGTGGGATAACTGCTTCCTGTTAACCAGCTAATGGAGAAAATAAAGAGTTGCCTTTTCATAGCAGAAGAATATAGGATGGGCTACAAAAACATAGGAAAAGCTCTCCTCCTCCTTCTTTAAAGGATTTAATCAGCAGATCACCAAATAGCTTTGCTGTTCTGTGCAGTTTGAGACACTGTGTCACTGCAGAGAAGGATTCTGCCCTGCAATTTTATACTTTTGTGCTCAACAGGAACAAAACCAAAAATCAGTCTTGAGTCAGTCACCTGGTATAATTTGAAGAAGAAAAAAAATGAAGGGGGAAGAGAGGAGAAATAGGAGAGAGAGGGGGGAGAGGAGAAGAGAGAGGAGAGAGAAGAGAGGAGATTCCAGGCAACAGGACAAGGAAATCTTTGGAAATTGGAAGAGCGGTGTTGGTTGCTTTAAATTTTCTTCTTTTCCTCTGATGTCAAAAGTACAAGAAATCTCTTTATGTTCTTGCATTTTCTTTTCTTTTTCTTTTTTTTTCTGGTGAACTGAATTATAATACTGTTAAGACTCCATGACATACCTTCCTTGAAGTCCTGTTTCTTTCTTTTTCTTTTTTTTCTTTCAAAACTCTACTCATGATCAACAAGCCATATTCAAACAAAACAACCACCCACCCACCAATGATGACTTCTCAATTAAGGTTATGTTTTAAAATGTCTGTGCTCACTAGTTTTATTTATCCCAGAAGAAGGAAGCTGGGAGACCAGGGTCAAATCCTCCACTTGTATTAACTCTGGGGAAATTGGCGTTTTAAGGGGCTTTAGACACCCTGCAGAATCTCCAGATTCTTGTTTGCATTTCTTGCTGCGCGACTTTCCTGAAGCCAGGCTGGAGAGCAGCAGTGCCGATTTCTGAATGTTGGCAGAACTGCTAATATCAGCTTCATATTTTTTCTGACTTTGAGGCTTAGGTGATATCTCCTGAATAAATAATAAGAAATTGATACTTTTATTGCATTTTCTTCACTGTAGCTCTCGCATTCTACTTTGATTTTTTTTTTTCTAAAAGCAACTTTAGCATCTAAACATTTTTTTTTCAGCAGGAAAGAAAAAAATTTAAATGAAGCATCTTAAACGTTTATAAAAAAAGGGACTAGGCCAAAGGCCATCATCCCAATCCAGTGATCTCCTCTCCACAGTTAGTAGGCCTGTTCTGTGAACATCCTCCTCCTCCATTTCACAGAGAAATAATGTTCCACACAAGCATTCTTGTATAACACAGCAGGAGGAATTTATACTTCATATTGATCTCTGGATTAGGATGTGAAGCCATACCCATCTCTTCAGTTCTTAATGACTGAGCATCATAATTCTTCCAAAACGTATTAATCTCTGATTGAGTTGACCAAATTTTGCCATGTTTCTGTATCAGGAATTTCTATAGCATGCCTTAAAAAGCACAATCAAGAGTTTGCAATTATAAAACTTGGTTGTGTTATAAAACTATCTAGTGATGCAAATATTCTAACTTCCTGTTTGCCAGATTCAAAATCATTAAATGAGTCATTATTAAAATCCACAATTTCCCACATGTGTAGGTCAGTCTGAATACAAGATATGAAGAGGCTGGCAGGGTCCCTTTAGTTTTTGGTTTTTTAAAAAAATCATTGACTATATTCTGTATTTTAGCACATAATCTGGATATCGCCTATACATTAGCTGTCATAAGGACCACAAAATTTGTCAATTAAAAAAAAATAACAACAAGGTCTCATCTTATCAAGTCAGAAAAGCAAAGCATATATTTTCAAAATGTAATGACTCTACATCCGTTTTGTTCAATACACATAATGAATCATCATATAAAGATAACCTGAATTTACAAATACCAGCATTTTACAGACCTGTCTAGAGAGCTATTCCCCCACAGACAGTTCAAACCACTTTCATCTAGCAGAGATAAATATTGTGCCAGTAAGTCTTTCATTCAAAGCATTGGGGGAAATTCAGGACCATTGCCTTTTCATTAAAAACAGACAAGCAAACTTACATAATAAGAATCAAATTCATGACCAAAACGTGTTCTCCAGGGTGAGACTTTTGCATCAAAAGATGGATGTTAGGCACGGATGACTAGATAAATAATGCAAAGCAGCCCTAGGACGTGCATGGACTATGCAAAGAAACTGCCCCAACCACAATAGGATTAGTGTTGTGCTTGATAAGACAGAATGTGGTTCTGGTTTCAATGTCCTTGCTACATTCAATGTAATGGAAATATGATGTCAAGACTGGCGGAGCAAACATTCCATTCAATTGTCATCCATGCTATCCCTGATCCAGTTATGCATGTACACTGAGCATCGTTTGTTCATGTAAAACAACTGGAAGACTGTAGGACATAGCTAAAGCTTGTTAAGAAAATTGCCAGAAATTAATTAGAGCCATAGCTTGTAAATAAATGATTTTATTGTTCATCTTCACGTGTGAAAGACATCACTACAGAAACCGTTACTTTCAAAGTTACAAAATTATTTAAAACAAGGTTTTAAAAACTTGTTCTAATAAGGTGCTTAAACCTCTTTAACAAGGACAAAATTAAACATGAGAAAGAACCTTAATGAAAATTAATTAATCTAAGCAGATATTGTTCTAAAGTTTAAGTACAAGGCCCGATCCTAATAACACAATTAAATAGCTACTGTACCTGCAACATGTAACCTGAGGGTTTAGGTTTAAGATATTGTAAACCAGAAGGTGGGAAGAGAAATTAACAACCAGAGGAGACAATCTGAATTTCTTTTCATTATAACTTTTTAACCATCAATGTTTAGCTGCAGACACCTTGGCATTACAAAGCCACTGATTCCTAAAAAAATTATTTATGCCTTAGAAAACAAATGTCAAATTTGCAACCCAGTCTTGGGTCCTCCCAGAATAAACCATGATTTGGGCTGTACACACACTGGTATTAACCAAATGTATTTTCTTTATAACCATCATTTGAAAATCCACTTAAGTTATGGTTACAACTTCAGGTTTAAAAGTAGAACCAGGTTTTTGACTGTGTATGTATAACTTAAAAGACCGATAACTGATTCTTGGATGGAACCATTGCCATGATTGGCTAAAAGCTAAAAGAAAAGGTTATATTTTTCTGACTTCTCATTAATCTATTATTTCTTTCATTCAGGCAACAAATTTCTTTCCATTTCAAATTCCAATTTTTCTGTACCAATTTTCTCTATCTTTGGTTATATGTTGTCTATCAAGGGTTTGCAAATTCGTATTTTATAGGCTGTTAAATCTCTAATGTTAATAACAAGTCTGTAAGTTAGAGTCCAAGAAGACCAGCCACATTTAATTTTAATTTTAAAAGTATTGTTTTACATTATGTGGTTTACAGAACAAGATCTGCAAAACTGGCAGCCTCCAGCCTTTTGAGCCAAGCTGTTATGTGAGCTATGTTGTTGTTGGTGATATGTTTTGTTTTGAGGGTTAGTGTTTTAAATTGGGGTGTCATGAATTTTTTATTTTTGTGGTGGTTCTAATTGTTTGTATGCCAACCAAAGTCACTGCTGTGAGATGGGCAGTTGTATAATTGTTTAAATAAATAAAATGAATTTGTGTTGTGTGGTTCATGGAACAGTCACCAGGTTTTTAATTTAATAGATTTGGAGGCGTGCTTGAAAGCAGCACACTGTGGAATGAGATTATACCTAATTCCTTCAACTGGCATCGTAACAATCCTGGCATCTTAATGACTCCACTAAGGTGTTTTTGTTTTAATAATGTTGACAGGTGTATCTGGTGAGAAATATTTTATCCACTCCACCTAAAGTTTTACATGCTCTGATCTGAACTGTAGGAATTAGATATCAGAATCAAAATCCATTATTTGGTTAATGAACGGGGTGGCTAAACTGGGAAAAGTGCCAACAAGGGTTGCATATTTTGAATGCTTTATAGCTTCTTAAATTTCATTAGACCTTCAATTCTCTCTCTGCGGTCAATCTTATCCTTAATGTGCAAAAAAAAAAAAAATCTAAAAGAAAGAAACTCTGGTGCAGCTACAAGTTACAAAAACACACATTTACAACTGGAAAAATAACAACTCTTATTTTATAACTCTCCTCCAATCCCCACAAATAAATTCCTCCATTGCTTCTCCTGGTGCCTTTTGCAATATCCCTTGTCTGGCTTCTGCCAGGATCAGCCATAGCTGCAGGAGTGTGAAAAGGCACCGTGGCATCAGGATCTAACTGACATAGAATAAAAATCGTCCCTAGTTGATAAGTTTGGACGTTTACTTTTTTGAGTAAAAAGGTTTAGAAAAAGACGACAGGGACAGAAAAAGGAAAGGGGGGGAAATGGTATGTTAAATAAAAAAAATGCTTGCTTTGATTTGGCTGAGGCTAAAAAATGGGTATTTTGCCTGAGCAAGGAAGGCCAATTCAGTAGGAAGCTGTCATGGGAATACGAGAATAATGCTCTGTGCTTTGAAATATGCAGAATTGCCCTCCGAAACTGCGCAGAAAATCAGTACGCAAACGATTCTCATATAAAATGATGAGGACAAAACTCTTAAATGTGGCCATTAAGAAAACAGTTATAACTGAATTCTAGTTTAGAGATCAGGAAGGAGCTGCAGGATCACTTTCATGCTCCTCCCTAGAGAGATTGCCCAAGCAATTTAGCTGCCCAACTCAAAACATAAAACGAAAATGTTCTGCTCAAAATAAATAAAAGCCAGTTTTGTTTTGATCCGAAGGGTTGATCAATGTTATCAAAAGCAATTGCATGAAAACAACAGATGTTCCTTCCAGTCTGGTGGCCTAATTTCTAAATCCAAATGGATCTGAATTAGCATATGGATAAAGCTTATAGATTCCACAAAAGGGATCTTCCTCCAAACCAGCACTGGAACAGCAAGGGAATAGGGAAAAAAAACAAAAAACCAGCTGTGAAGTGTCTTGAATAGGTATTTTTGATTCAATTATGTGGCCCAAAGTGAATCAAGCTTTTCAAAAAGGATTCATTTCGGGAGAAAAAAGCAACAGGGTAAAAATAGTTTTCAAGGGGAATTTTTTTAAAAAAAAATATCTATTCACGAAACCAAAACTACGCTAAATATAACATTAACGATCCAAACTCAGTAAAAACATGTGAGAAAGTTTAGATCTGTCCTCACAGGCCAAATTTGCTGACAGCTTTTTAAGTCATGCACACCGGCTAAGCATACCGAGGGCATGTTCACACGGTAGTTCAGAGTTGGTAAATTGAGAAAAAGCTAGATTCAATTCATCTGGATTTAAAGTCAAATGATTTTGCCCTTAAAAGACCTAATGGCCTACGCTATCTGTCCTAACTATGAAGAACTCACTAGCCAAACTATAATGTTAGAAAAAGCTGTTGTAAAGCAGGTTCAGTAGAACATCTTACTACCTGCTAGAAATTTGGGGATTACAGGGGCCTAGGGTTTTGTACTATTTTATTTTCAACGGTTAACTTAGTAGGTTATATAAAATGAGACACGGCAATAGGTCCATCAGAATATTCTAGGAATATATTAGGAACCTAGGAAAGGGGACAGAAATAGCTCGTCCTTACTATCTGGTTGGGTAGAAAGCCTTAAACTCATAAGTTAGTACACTGAGAAAGAGGGGCTAATTTCTGGGAACTACTCCCAATGTATTGAGAATAGCAAACTATCCTCTGAGTACACTTAACTCATCAGCCTTGTTCTTAGAAGTCATACTTATGCACTAAATGCAAGGCAGGAGAAAATCCAATGGAGCAGAAAAATTAAAGAGAATGCAGGCATCTCTACTTTAAATGTGAACTAAAACCAAATCCCTAAGAGGTTTTTAATGTGTTTCCTTTTTTAATATTTATTTAAAAATCTAGCGCTTAATCCAAGGAGGAGGTGGTGGAGGAGGAGGGTTAGTAATATGGCTCATCGAACAGTTCCATAAACACATTACAAGTTTACAACCACCAATTCTTACAACAGAAAGGAAACTTCCCTCGGAAGAAGTTCTGGTAGATGTCAAAAACCCGTGTGTGAAAGCGCAACTTGAATTTGCGTCAAGGGTCTTTTAAGTCACTTGTTGGCACAAAATTTCAGGTATAGTGTAACAGTACTTGGGAAGAGACATCCAGGGGTTTTTTTTGTGTGTGTTTTGATTCTTGGAATGTTTTGCTAGTGGAAATTAAAAATAAAGCCCCAAAGGTGTTTTTTTTAAAAGGGCAACTGAACTTTCTTTCTCTCTCTCTCTCTCTCGAGAACATTTTGTTTCTTATCCAAGAAGCATCCTGTGTTCTTTGTGAACTGAAGGTGCCTCTTGGGTGAGAATTGAAACGTCTTCAAGAGAGAAAAAACGAAGATAGTCCAGTTGCCTTTTGAAAAAGCGCCTTTGGGACAACCGTGACCTGGATGACTGAGAATCTCCATAGACAATAAAAAGGTAGGTAACCATCAATTAAGACATCCAACTCCTCTGGCCTAAGGGCAAACTGCAGAAGTCCAGTCCAGACTGAATCTCGAACTGGCTTCTGGGTTAGGCATCCTTAGGAGCAACAGATTTACTTCCACTACTTTCATTGACGCAGAGGTATATATATATATATACATACACATCGTTCTTTAGTGCCCTCTCGGATTCTGCCTAGCCAGACAATATTCACACCACAGATCTGGTATTTCCCACAGTACATTCCAGAATGGCCCTCGGAAAAGAATCAACTCTACAATTTCATACCTGCTCCAAGACTGGAGCTGCTTCTTTGCGGTCTTGTTTCTTTTCAGCACCATCAGCGCTGACAGCTTTGGAGGCCAACAATCCTGCGCGAGAAAAACATCATAAAAATAGGAGCCGATTTGAAATAACCGCCGTGGCATTTGGTCAAGGATGGTTGTACAGGTAGATCTGAGTACAGGTGGTTCCCGACTTACAACCGTTCCTTGAGTGACCATTCAAAGTTACTACAGCGCTGAAAAAAAGTGACCCATGACCCTTGTTTCACACTTACGACCTTTGCAGCATCCTTCTAGTCACGTGATCCAAATTCAGATGCTTGTATTTGTGATGGTTTTGATATGGTTTTTTTCCCCCATTTTTGGTTTAATGGAATGTCATGTTTTTACTTGGTTCGCTGCCGAGAGTTTCTAGGACAGGTGGGTAACTACATAAGTTAGAACAACAACCACAACAACAAATCTGTTAAGATGCGTTGGGCTGAGAATGAGGGGCTCAAAGTCACCCAGCTGGTTTTTCACGCCCAAGGCAGGACTAGAACTCATGTTCTCCTGGTTTCTAAGTTAAGAGATTTAACCACTAAACCAAACTGGCTCTCTAGTTGTTGGTTTTATGATGCAAATATTTAAATTGTTTGCATTTCTTCTTCCAACTCCATTAACAGAATAATGGAGTTGGAAGGGACCCTGGATGTCATCTAGTCCAACCCCCTGCTCAGGCAGGAAAACCAGTATCATTTCAGACAAATAGTTGTCTAATCTCTTCTTAGAAACTTCCGGTGTTGGAGCATCTACAACTTCAGGAGGCAGATTGTTCCACTGATTAATTGTTCTAACTGTCAGGAAGTTTCTCCTTAGTTATAGGTTGCTTCTCAAAATTAGTTTCCATCCGTTGTTTCTTGTTTTGCCTTCAGGTCCTTTGGAGAATAGGTTGACTCCCTCTTCTTTATGGCAAGCCCTGAGATATTGGAACACTGCTATCATGTCACCCCTAGTCCTTCTTTAGATTAAACTAGACATATCCAATTCCAGCAACCGTTCTTTATATATTTTAGCTTCCAATCTCCTAATCATCTTTGCTGCTCTTCTCTGCACTCTTTCTAGAGTTTCAACATCTTTTTTACATTGTGCCGACCAAAGCTGGATGCAGTATTCAAGTGTGGTCTTACCAAGGCATTCTATCTGATAGAATATCAAGTTGATATTTTATTATCTGGGAGAGCACAGGAGAGAGGAGGGAATCAATCTGTGAGAGTTCCTACATCCAGCCCGTGCCAGCAAGCTTGCAAAACAGCTGGATAAATCCTGCTTAGAAACTGCACGGGATCCGGTTTCTTGAATCCAGAAGTGGCTGTGTTCAAATGTACGACTGGTCGCTTAGCAACCATCTGGAGTTACAAAAGACCTTCCCAAGGCACTTAAAGCCCGGTTCCAAAGTTACGATAGCCAGCCCCACCATGGTCACATGATCCCAATTCGTGTGCTTGGCGACTGGCCAGCATTTACAGCTGTTTGCAGCGTCCTGCAGTCCTATGACTGCATTTTACAACAGTTTTACCAGCATTTATTTTCGGTTTTTTAGCAAATCTGAACTACGGCAAGCCATTGGTTCTCTTGACAGCTAAAAATCTTTTAGTGACTGCTGCAAAAAAAAAAAAGGAAAAAAAGGCACGGGCTTGCTTTACCCTTTCATTAAACATATTTTCTAAAATTACCACTCTCCCACTTTGCTAATGCTCATTATGCAGGTAGTCCTTGACTTTACGACAACTGAGCCCAAAATTTTTGTTGCGAAGCAAGACAGTTAAGTTACTTTTGCTCCATTTTACGACCTTTATTGCCACAGTTGTAAAGTGAATCACTGCAGTGGTTAAGTTAGTAACAGGGTTGTTAAATGCATCTGGCTTCCCCACTGACTTTTGTCAGAAGGTCACAAAATGTGATTACGTGGCCCCGGGACACTGCAACCGTCATAAATATGAGCCAGTTGCCAAACATTCAAATTTTGATCAGGTGACCAAGTGTGAAAAACAATAAGAAGTCATTTTGTTTCAGTGCTGTTGTAACTTCGGTCATTAAATGAATGGTTGCAAGTCGAGAACTGCCTGTATACACACAAACACACCCTCACATATAATTTTCTTGCCAAATATGAACCAGGCCAACAATTTCAACAGCCACCGTAGCTGATCTGAAATGACAGCTTACCAGTGATCTTGTTAAGACGGGCCCTCTTTGCTTGAAATGAGTTGCCTAGACTGTTTTTCCTCTTGTGCGCTAATGCATTCTCCGCCTGTACAAAGGCAATCTTTGGGACATCCACCAGAGGGAATCCTACATTAAAAAAAAAAAAAAAATAGAAGAAATAATGTATAAGCTCCTTATTTTAAAAGCCCCCCTAAGTAAATACTTACAATATAGCGAACTCCATATACTATTATGAGATAACATTAGAAATCATAATTAAATCTCTGGAGATAATTTTCTTATTAGGGTTGGGCAAAAGATACTGTTCTAAGACAGTAAATTCTAGAGCGCTCTGGAATGTTCTGTTGTTCTCCCCAGAGCATTCTGATCCAGGTTTTTCCAAGGGCTAGCTGCAATTTCTGGATGGTCCTCTAGGCCAGAGGTCCCCAAACTTTTGAGCACCAGGGACCGGTTCCGTGGAGAGAGGTTTTTCTGCGGACCGGAGGGGCGTGGTTTCATATACTGCCTGCATCCTGCGGATGGGGCTTTGCTTGTTTGCGCGGACCAGTTTTTGGCATGCCGCAGCCCGGGGCCGGTCCACGGACCGGGGGTTGGGGACCCCTGCTCTAGGAGTGCATGAAGACGGGAGAGCATGAACAGTGAATCACAATAATCCAACTTTCCGTTTAAAACATTGATAAATTAATTATACAAAAGCCTTAGAAAAATCACAAGAGCGGCAATGACAACAATATAGTAAAACAAATAGCTACTGGCACAAATGCAGCAACATTTCCTTTGTTATCCTTGCCACAGGACCCTTAATCTTTGCCACAGGAGCCTTGTTACCTTCTGGGAGGAGGGGGCTCCATGGTATCCGAAGCAGAACATCCGGATTCAGTCATAAATTTCGTTCCACTCAGTACTAATCTTGTGAATTCTCAAGCTTCCTCCTTCCATTATATATTCAAGTTGGACAGTGTTTAATATTTATATGTTATGTATATATAGGGGTGTGGGTCTATACATGTGTTGTATATAGTATGTTTAGGTGTGTGTCATGTATGTGTTCACTTTGAGAGCGGGGAACTAAATTTCATTTTTGATGTGTGCCGTTGTACCCACAGTAAAAAAAAATGACAATAAAGGTTATCTTATAAAGGTTATCTTATCTTAATTAATGCTGCCCTCCCTGCTTCCTCATAAGACAAGCAGAAGATAAAAACATGAATATAAAAAGCTCAGCCAAATTCCTATCTTTGTGCCTTCTCATCTTTTAAAGGGAGCGTAGTAATAATTTCACAAAGACAGAATTAAAATCTCATCACATCATGCCTGGAACATTCATCCAAGCACTTCTCAAAAGCCCAGTTAGCATGAAGTGGTATCAGGCAAAACAGACGTTTTTGTGCTTGCAACCTGCTGTTACACAACTACAACAAGCATATAAACAACTACCGTTATAGGATCACAGACCAAGGTCAGTGCATTATTGATTAAAACAGGTAGTCCTTGACTTACAACCATTCGTTTAGTGACTGTCTGAAGTTACAACGGCAGTGAAAAAAGTGATTTATGGCCAGTTTTCACCTTTATGACCATTGCAGTAGCCCCATGGTCACGTGACTCAAATTCGGATGCTTGGCAACTGGCATATATTGATAAGAGTTGCACTGTCTTGGGGGCCATGTGATCACCATTTGTAACCTTCCCAGCTGGCTTCTGACAAGCAAAATCAGTGGGAGAAGCCAGATTTTCTTACCGACTGAATGATTCAATTAACAAGGCAACAAAGGATGTAAAATGGGGCAAAACTCATTTAACTGTCTTGCTGGGCAACAAAAATTGTGGTCGTAAGTCAAGAACTACCTGCAATTTATAGGCCACCCAGAGTTGCTTCAACAGTGAGATGGGCAGCATGTAAATTTAATCAAGAAACAAACAAACAAACAAACAAATAAATAACTATTTTAAAGGAAAACCATGTATGCAGTAAATATAGTTATACCAAATGTCTCACTGGATGTGGGTTGTTCTTCTTTCTTCTGGACTTTCTGGACAATTGCTGAAGTTGATGTCTCTTCCTTCTTTGAAGGTACTTTGAACCACTTTCTCTCCTCTTTGTCTTTATTACTGTTTGCGCTCGTCCGTGGCTTCACTCCTGCTTTGTTTTTTGCGGCTGCCACTGCTGCGGCTTTGACCAAAGCTATCCAATCCTTTGAAAAGGGGAGAAAACGAAAGAGAACAACCACCTCAAATTAAAATCCAGGTATGAAGGTATCATAAAGGGGGAAAATTTTCATGCTGAAGAATATCTATTGTTTCTTGTAAATTGATACTTAAAGATATATCACACACACACACACAAAAAGAAACAAGGGTTTGATAACAGGTTAGTTTTATCCTGGGTGCCCAACTTCCATTGTAGGAATTAAATGCTGTTAAAAAGTCTAGAATGTTCTATGTCTCATTTGGGCCATGCTAATTGTCATGTTCTAAACAGCTCTTGCTGACCTCTTTAGATTTGGCAAATTGACGTCTAGAAACCACTGAGAGACAGTGTGATCTAGAGAGAAAACAGAATGTTGCAGTTTTCTGGAACTTTCCATTTCTGTGTGGTAGCTTTCTATACCCCCGTTTATTTGTTTTAACAGTTCTAAGGTTTGACAGTGAAAATATTAGCAATAGCATCAAGTGCCTAGAAGGCGCTATATAAAACTGTCCAGGACACCTCCATGTCAGATCTGACTATCTGTGTATCAATTTCAATGGCCTAATTTTGAATCAGGCGTCATCTAGGTTGAATAAATAAATAACATGATCTAGTTAACCAAACCTTTACTGCCTTAGGCAGAAATCTTTCCCATCCTTTGAAATGGAAATTGTGCCAACTCTTTGATTCCAAATATTAACAAATATTTTGCTTGCCATGGTTAACCTTCATGCCAGGAAAAAAAATAAAACCCTATTAAGGCAACTGTATCATCCATACAGCACTAGTATATCCATTACTAATTTAGCCCAGATTCTTTGGATGTCTTTTAAAGGAAAATGTCCAGAACAAGTAGTGAGCTGTTTTCTATTATCTTGTAAACTTTTATAGCCAAAGAAGACTTTAAATCATCTTAACTGTTTTACGATAGCTGCAGAAATCTGAGAATATCTATTGTAATTAAAAATCAAGTCAGAGCTACACTAATATTCACCAGGCTAGACTGCCTCAAATCTGCTGTTTTGACATCCTTCTGACAAAGTTATACTTTAAGGTGATGCAGACAGTTATGTTTTTCACCTGTGAATTCTAATGTATCTTTTAGGAAGGTGACTCTGAAATGCTACATAGGTAACACCTGTACAGATGTACATACAACACATAGCTGTCACTCTGACATATATATATTGGTACATTCTAGAACAAGTCACAAAGTGAACGATACTTAGGGATCATGGAAATAGGCAGAGATCAATATTGTGGGTTTGTCAGATGAACATTTGGCCAGATTTTCTTAAAAAATCATATTTTACAAAGCATTTCAAAAGAATATTCTATTAACTACGATCAACAGTTACTCTTCAAGTCAGCCTAGCAGGAGAATTTTCTCATTTGCCTGCTTTCTGAAGTGTTTGTCCTGATTTGTCCAAAAGCAGGACTCGTCAACAATTCATTAGAGTGGGATGAAATGGTAAATGAAGAGGAACACCACATCTGCAGATGACATGAAATTGAGTGGGATCAATCACTAAGAAGACAAAAACAAACTGTACGATGATCTTGATAAGCTAGAAAAAGGGGTTGCAATGTAATGAAGGATAAATGAAGAAAAAATAATAATCAAATGCACAATAAGAAGGTGGAGGACATCAGGTTGATGATACTTTTTGTGGAAAATACTTGTATTTTGAAAATGTAACTAATCACTAGGTGAATATGAATCCCTATGATGTGGCTGCAAAAAATTCAAAACCAAAGCTAGCCTACAGTAATATATTACAGTTCCCAAATCATGTAAAACAATCACCACCACATTCAAATATTTGGTCCAATTCTGAACATCTAAGAAAAGGGATTTAGAGAATCTAGAATGATGCCAGGGCTAAGGAAGCTAAGCCTTACAAGGAGAGACTCAAAAAATTAAGCATTCTCAGACTTGATCAAAGATGATTGAAGAGAATTTGGCTTCAGAAGAAACAACAGAAGATCAAAACCTGTACTCTATCATCCCAGAGTGTAGGACAGGGGTAGGCAACCTTGGCTCTTTTATGACTCGTGGACTTCAACTCCCAGAATTCCTGAGCCAGCATGGCTCAGCATGGAAACCTCTCCATTTCTCCTCAGCATGGCTGGCTCAGGAATTCTGGGAGTTGAAGTCCACAAGTCATAAAAGAGCCAAGGTTGCCTACCCCTGGTGTAGGGCATAGAATTACAATATTGGACAAAACGAAGTTAGGTTCCAGTTGGATGCTAGGAAAACTTTCTGTAATGTGACAGTGGAATCAATTACCAAAAGAGGTAACTTGATAGTGGAATCAGTTATAAAGAGGGGAATGACTTCTCTTTCATTGGATGTTTTCAAATACAAGGCAAGGGAGATATCTGTCATGGATGCTTTATTCAGAATTCCTATACTTAGCAAATAATTGGACTCACTGGCTTAACTGAAAATTTCCAACTATAGGATTCTATCATATGTACATTAAAACCCACAAAAGTGTAAAGATTATGACTACAGGTCTACATTTGCACTCAAAGTCTGACAAATCTGTACGCACGAATAAAGAAAATGCATTTTACCTTCTGCAGTAAAATCAGTCTTACACAAAGGTTCAGAAAAAAAGGAAACTTTTTGATTTCTTCTAGATTAATATGCAAATTTGCACCTTCCTAGAAGAAGTATTTATCAAACTTGGATGATTTGTCAACTGAATTTTATCACTATTATCCCATCTATTTTAATCATACCAATAGGACAGCATCTTCTGTGTGTATATAAAACTGCAGATTTACATCCAACAAACTACAAGTATTATAGGTTAATTCTCTATTGTTAGGTTCTGTTGAACATTCTAAGTTATTTTTTCACTTTGGAGAACTGCCATCTCAGACTTCAAACGATCCAAACGGTTACCTCAGAACTGTTATGAGCTATTCCCAAATCCTCAACAGAGATCTGCAAACATTTCTTTGCGCTGGATGGAATTTCTCAGAGCCATACCTGATAATTTTATAGCTTTAAACATGAGCAAACAAAACTAAAATGTTATTCCACCACCTCTTACGTTCCTAGCTCCACCGATGATTTCTTGAGCAACTACAGGTACTCCTCGACTTACAACCGTTTGTTTAGTGTCCGTTCGAAGTTACAACAGCACTGGAAAAAAAGTAACGGAGGACCATTTTTCACAGTTACGACTACCGCAGCCTCCCCAGGGTCACGTGATCAAAATCCCGAGGTTTGGCAACTGATTCACATTTATGGTGGTTGCAAGGTCCTAGAGTTACGTAATCACCCTTTTGTGACCTTCTGACAAGCAAAGTCAATGGGGGAAAGCCACTGCGTTACCAACTTAACAACTGCAGTGATTCGCTTTAACAGCTGTGGCAAGAAATGTTGTAAGATGGAGCAAAACTCACTTAGCAACTGTCTTGCTTAGCAACAGACATTTTAGGCCCAACTGTGGTCATAAGTCAAGGACTATCTGTATAAACCATACTCATTTTCGGATGGGATCTTAGTCCACTCTACAGACAGCCCACCTGAAGCGTTATTCACTCGTGGACTGATGCTCTCACCTTCCAAGGCTCTACCACAGCTCTGCCCCTCTCTCTCTCTCTCTCTCTCTCTCTCTCTCTCAGATCTCTTCCACCTACATTGCCACCTCTTCTGCTGGTCTTGGCCACCTCAGGTTTTCGTGGTTTCTCCTCAGCTTCTGCTTCCTGTGTGCGAAGAACCCTCCCTCTCCTTCCACAATCCCACAAAACTCACTTCACGTGGCTCGTTATCCGTCACTAATCTCAGCTCCGGTGCTATCTGCTGCCTCTCGCGCGCCTAATCGTATCGAAGATAAAACACAAAGATGGAAACAAAAAGACAAGTTATCACACACAGAGGCCTCTCAATGGGATGACTCCATTCACCAGTCTTCCGCCATTTCTTGCCCTCCCAACGCAACAGTTTTAGCGAACAACAACCGGGGATCTGCAAAACTGTGGCGGCCAAGATCACATTGGTATCGATCTGTGTTGCCTTTTGTCTCTGCTTGCAGTCAAGATTTATAGTCAGCCAAATTTAATAAATAAAGACTACCTCAGGGCTAGAAAGCAGACACATATAAAACAATGGCTCATCCCTACAAATTATGGAACCTGCTATAACATCTAAGATAAAGGAGGTAAGCGTTGGCATTTTATTTTGTTATGCTGATTTGTGCGAAATCTGTATTCATTACACAACACTAAACTGCTTGGTATCTCAGGAGCTCAAGTAAGAATACCTACAGATGTCTTTAAAAAAAAAAACCTGAATTAAATAAGCATGCGTTGTAAAGACTAAACATTCACATGTGCATGTGCACACACGTGCACTAAGTATGTTTCAAAAGATAAATTTCTATACCACTCACCATATTCTGCAGCATACAAATGTATCTAGTAGTGGTAAAAGTATATTTGACAGTTAATTAGCATATTCCATCTAAATGGGGGGGGGGGGAAATCGCATTTCTTCTGAAAAATCTCACTAAGCATTATTTTCATAGTTCAGGCTAAAATTCAGCAAGTAGCTTCTTTACAGCATAGCAGTTGATAAAAGAGAAACTTTGTAGTCTTATTTCTATAATTTTGCAAATGTTAAATATTCTGTTACTTTAGGGTTCTTGTTGTGGTTTGCCCCAAAAACCTACGGTATAAAACAGGGCTCTTCAAACTTGGCCCTTTTATGACTTGTGGACTTCAACTCCCAGAATTCCTCAGCCAGGCACTCCCAGGAATTCTGGGAGTTGAAGTCCACAAGTCATAAGAGGGCCAAGTGTGAAGACCCCTGATATAAAACGTCCCATATATCCTTTTCAAGTATATTATGAATAAGCATTTTTACATTCAGGTTTTACTCTACATGTAGTTCTTGACCTACGGCCGCAATTTAGCCCAAACTTTTTGTTGCTAAGCGAGACAGTTGGTAGGCAAATTTTTCCCCATTTCACCTTTCTTGCCACAGTTGTTAAGTGAATAACTGCCAATTGTTAAGTTAGCAAAACTTAACGGTTGTTAAGGGAATCCGGCTTCCCCAGTGACTTTGCTTGCCAGAAGGTCGCAAAAGGGGATCACATGACCCTGGGACACTGCAACCGTCATAAATATGAGTCAGTTGCCAAGCGTCTGAATTTTGATCACGTGACCCTGGGGATGCCGCAATGGTTGTGTGAAAAACGGCCGTCACTTTTTTCACTGCCGTTGTAACTATGAATGGTCATCACATGAACTGTTGTAATGCGAGGACTACCTGTGTTATATTGTAGAATAGAAAATCTTATGTGGGATTTTTCAGGTTAAGCAACTCATTTCTAGATACTGTTTCCTGAATCAGTATGTTTTTTTTCTTACATTATATACATTATATATTCCTTACATTATACATGGTATCAAGTTTTTTTTTTAAAAAAACTTGTTTATCAAGTCTAAGTAACCCTTTTTTCACTCTCTTCCCCATCCTACAACTCAGGCAAGCCTGCCGTCCTGGTTCATCCTCAATCACGAAAAAAAAGGCCAACACAGTGCTGGGCTGCATTAACAGAGGGATAGAATCAAGATCACGTGAAGAGTTAATACCACTTTACAATGCCTTGGTAAGGCCACACTTGGAATACTGCATCCAGTTTTGGTCACCACGATGTAAAAAAGACGTTGAGACTCTAGAAAGAGTGCAGAGAAGAGCAACAAAGATGATTAGGGGACTGGAGGCTAAAACATATCAAGAACGTTTGCTGGAATTGGGTATGTCTAGTTTAATGAAGAGAAGGACGAGGGGGGACATGATAGCAGTGTTCCAATATCTCAGGGGCTGCCCCAAAGAAGAGGGAGTCAATCTATTCTCCAAGGCGCCTGAAGGCAGGACAAGAAGCAATGGATGGAAACTAACCAAGGAGAGAAGCAACCTAGAACTAAGGAGAAACTTCCTGACAGTCAGAACAATTAATCAGTGGAACAACCTGCCTCCAGAAGCGGTGAATGCTCCAACACTGGAGGTTTTTAAGAAGAGACTGGACAGACATTTGTCTGAAATGGTAGAGGGTTTCCTGCCTGAGCAGGGGGTTGGACTAGATGACCTCCAAGGTCCCTTCCAACATTATTATTATTATTATAACTAAGCAACTCATTTGATATGTTAAATGAGGGCGTGCTTGAAGATCGCAAAACTGTGTTATTCTAACACTATCGTCAAGAAATAGTATCTGAGCTTCTAAAGCCATTTTTGGAATTGTAAATTCATACCATCTGGGCTAACGGAGGATCTTCTCTTGAGAATCACTGCCCAAAACAGTGGCTACTAAAAGGGAGGAAAAATAACCCACCAAACTATTAATATTCTTCCTCGGGGAAGAGTTTATCTTCCATTTCGCATCTCAGTGGATTTGAATTTCTTCCAAAAAGTTACTTTGACATAAAGCTTTATTTTGACTTTTGCTGCTGCTGCTCTTCCTTTTATACATCTAACCAGGCTAAGAGCGTAAAGGTAGTCCTCGACTTACAGCAGTTTGTTTAGTGATCGACCACAATTACAACGGCACTGGAAAAAAATTGTTCTGTCCCGGCCTACGTGAGTCCTTGTTAAGCTCACAAGGAGAAAACCCTCTTCCAACAAGTAGGCTGGAACCGCAGGAAAAAAACAATCCCCTTTTATTATTCACAGACCTGAGTCAATGTCCAAGGCAAACAAAAACAGTTCACAGAAACTCGATCCTCAACACGAACGGTTGCCTTCGGCAACCAGCACCTCCCACACCTTCCCTTTTATTATGCAGCCAAGGCGTGGCTTCCTAATGCCTTCTCCTTTGCCTTTGGAGCCGCCCCATTGCATTCCTCTCTCCTACTCTCTTTTCTTGCCGGCGTTTTCGTGCATCCTGGATATCTCCCAGCTGTGATTCATCACTGTCCAACTCAGACTCCCAGCACAGCTGTGTCTCAGCCTGAGCGCGAGTAGAGGGGCCAGGCTCCTCGTCAGACTGTAAGTCTTGGAGCTCCTCAGAGCCTTCCTCTGACTCTGATGTCACTCCAGGCCCCTCCTCCTCCTCCTCTGATTCCTCAGACTCAGCTGCCGGGTCCACTGGCTGGCGAGGAATCACAACCAAAATGACTTAAGACTGCTTTTCACACTTATGACCATTGGCGCATCCCTATGGTCATGTGATCAAAATTCAGATGCTTGGCACTGAAAAAAATAACTTATGAGTGTTTCTCATGTGACCGTTGCAGCATCCCCATGGTCGCGTGATCAAAATTCAGACGCTTGGCAACTGGCTCATATTTATGACGGTTTACAGTGTCCCAGGGTCATGTGATACCACCTTTTGCGACCTTCTGATGAGCAAAGTCAATGGGGAAGCCAGATTCACTTAACAACCTTGTTACTAACTTAACAACTGCAGTGATTCACCTAAGAACTGGGCAAGAAAGGCTGTAAAATAGGGGGGAAAACTCACTTAACAAATGTCTAACTTAGCAACAGAAATGTTGGACTCAATTGTGGTCATTAAGTCAAGGATTACTTGTATTTCCAGCTGGACAGTGAAGTCCGCTGAATACTCTCCTGTCATCTCCAAACCAGCAAGAGATTTTGAAAGGTCCTCAGCAAGGTTTCAGCAATGAAGAAGCCACGGATGGAAACTAATCAAGGAGAGAGGCAACCTAGAATTAATGAGAAATTTCCTGACTGTTAGAACAATTAATCAGTGGAACGATCTGCCTCCAGAAGTGGTGAATGCTCCAACATTGGAAGTTTTTAAGTAGAGACTGGACAGCCATTTCTCTGAAATGGTAGAGGGTTTCCTGCCTGAGCAGGGGGTTGGACTAGAACAGGGCTTTTCAACCTTTTCACCAATTGTACCACTTTTAGGATATGGCAATATTCAAGTACCACCTAGCAAAGTGTCAAAAACTTGATGACCAAAAAAAAAAAACCTGTTCAAAGTTGCAATTGCACTGAAATGACTTATGACCATTTTCACACTTATGACCATTGCAATGGCAGGGCTGCTGGTGGCCAAGTGCTAAGGCAGGACTTCCCTCCCTCCCTCCTTCTCATGCCCACCTCCTTCTGAAGGAAGAATTTGAAACCCCCCCCCCATATTTTTTCTCTTCCATATATTCATCAAACAAGGAAAAGCCTCCAGAAACAGAAAAGACAAACTGCTGAGTGAACTAGCTTAAAAGGGCACATTTCCCTTTAAGAATTAGCTACTGGCTAGAAAGGAAAGTAAGGAAGAAAAAAAAATGTAGTAAGTATTGGCTGCCAGCTAATGGCTCCATTCATAAGTAAAAGAATCTACAGGCAAAATCCATTCAGGAGAAAAATACTTCAAATCCCTTGCAGCAAAACTTACAGCTAACAATAGCAGAGCAATAGAAGCTAACAGGAGACATCAGCCATCAGCCAAATAGAAATTGCCAAACACTCCTTAAGAACACAAAGCCCACATTGCACAAATCCCAGAACTTCAAAGTCACAAAAGCACATAAGAATCCTTCCACTCTCCATCTCCCTCCCTCTTTCTCATGGGGGAGGGTGAGCCAGAACTGAGCCTGGGCCCTTTGTCTCTCCCCAGCCACTGCAGCTCCAGAGGACTCTCACTTTAAGTCGTTGCCTGCGCTGGCTCTTTCCCTCCCCCACTACACTTGGCTAGGCAGGGCTGCGTACCACCTGCCACTTGTTAATGTACCACATGTGGTACGTGTACCACAGGTTGAAAAGCCCTGGACTAGAAGACCTCCAAGGTCCCTTCCAACTCTGTTATTCTGTTATGTCATAAGCCTGGGGCGCTGCTTCTCTGGCCCCTGACCTGGTCAATGCTGCTTCAGGGGTAGCAGCCCCAAAGGTTCATTCCTTCTGCATCAAAGATGATCAGGGGACTCGAGGCTAAAACTTACAAGGAACGGTTGCTGGAATTGGGTATGTCTAGTTTAATGAAGAGAAGGACGAGGGGGGACATGATAGCAGTCTTCCAATATCTCAGGGGCTTCCCCAAAGAAGAGGGAGTCAAGCTATTTTCCAAAGCGCCTGAAGGCAGGACAAGAAGCAACGGATGGAAACTAACCAAGGAGAGAAGCAACCTAGAACTAAGGAGAAACTTCCTGACAGTTAGAACAATTAATCAGTGGAACAACCTGCCTCCAGAAGCGGTGAATGCTCCAACACTGGAAGTTTTTAAGAAGAGAATGGACAGCCATTTGTCTGAAATGGTATAGGGTTTCCTGCCTGAGCAGGGGGTTGGACTAGATGACCTCCAAGGTCCCTTCCAACTTTATTATTATTATTATTAAATATTATCTTTCCTTAGCAAGCAGCAATGATTCTTTTGGATCCATAATTTGTGACCAGCGCTTTAGACTTCCTTAGAACTTTTTCCCCTAAATCCAAGGCAAGCTGATCCGTTAGCATTTATTCTCATCTGCTGGGCATGGATTTAAGAAGGAACTGTGCACACAGAGAGACACAGGTTCATGAATTTTATCCCAGGAATTCCTCCAAAGAATCTAAATAAACTTTACAAGATTTCTCACGGACATTCTGAAAATCGTAATACTTTGCTAAAAAAAATAATTTTTTTGGATTTGGAGGTGGCTTCTCAAACCGAAGCATTTGAACAATATTGTGAGAAACCAGGAAAAATTCTAATAAGTATGCACTGGAGACAAAATTCCTTGTGTGTCCAATCACACTTGGCCAATAAAGAATATTCTATTCTACTCTACTCTACTCTACTCTACTCTACTCTACTCTACTCTACTCTACTCTACTCTTACTCTTACTCTGTGAATATTTTTCAAGGTAAATAGCTGTACCTTATCACTTGGCAGAGTTTAAAATAATCTTGTGGAAATCAAGAGTTAATTTCAGAACTCATACGACACCATGCCATAAATCTTAAGAACACAGTAAACTCTGCAAGGAAATACAGCTGGGAGGACAAAGCCTCAAGGTGTTTCTTTTAAAAAGCATGTGCTAAAACCTACCAACTCTGAAAGACTCCTGGAAATTTCTTCTCTGCTACATGCAAAGGCTAATCAGGTAGCAGGAATACATTTATCTCTCTGTTTTTTATAGAAGACACGAGTACATTTGCAAAAGCAGGAGCTTATAGTAACCTGCAAAGAAGTTCCTTAGAAACTTTTCTAAGAAAAGGTACTTCGTAGTTACTTAGTATCAGACACCATGTGAATTAATAATAGCAAGTTTTCCATTTCAAAGTATATCTATGTAGTCCTCGACTTACAACCTTAGTGGAGCTTGGCCATCAAGGCTGTAAGTTGTGATGGGAGCAAACTGGGTCACCCATGTGACATGCCCGATTTTACGACCGTTTTTTTGTGGTTGTAAAGTGAACACCCCAGCGGTTAACCAATGGTTGCTACGAATCCGTTTTACTGAAAACCAGAAGTAAGTGCTGGTTTTTTAGCAAATTTGTCATGTAACAGATGGACATTTGCCAAGTGCGTGACATGAGGTCATGTGACCGCAAGGGGGAGGTGCCAATACTTTGGAACCAGGCTTTACGCCCACAGGGAGGTCCATCATAACTTCAAAAGGTTGCTAAGTGACCAGTCGTAAGTCAAGAACTACCTGTATTAAACTCTTAATCCTTCCCACCCTCTCACGCTCTGTTAAGCCCTGCCTGGAAAATAAGCAACTCCTATGGCTAACATCAGCTCATCTGCACTACAGGCGGTCCTCGACTTACAACAGTTCGTTTAGTGACCGTTGAAAGTTACAACAGCACTGACAAAAGTGACTTGAGGACCGTTTTTCGCACTTATGACCGTTGCAGCATCCCCATGGTCACGTGATCAAAATTCAGAGGCTTGGCAATTGACTCGTATTTATGACGGTTGCAGTCTCCAGGGCTCACGTGATCCCCTTTGGCGACTTTCTGATAAACACAGTTAATGTGACAACAATTTGGCTAATTGAACCACAGCAGTGATTCGCTTAACAGCTGTGGCAGCAAAGGTCATAAAATGGGGCAAATTCACTTGGCAAATGTTTCACTTCGCAACAGAAATTTTGGGCTCAATGGCGGTCGTTAAGTCGAGGACTACCTGTATTACACCTTGCACAATTTAACAAACGAAGTGTCTACTTTGTAAAGCCAAATTTCTACAGTGGCTGGATTGCGTATTGCGTTAAGCCCTGGGTTTGTTTTCCTGTTTGTCACCTAGATTCACAAATTGTGTTAAGCAAAAAATCACACAAGCCACATTAAAGCTCAGCGCCAACTCTAGTGAGCACACGCTGCATATTTCGTTTCTTAAGTCCGTTTAGAATGGCGTCTCAAAATCTGAATATGAAAGGACTGCAAAACCTTGATTTTAATAAGACCTGAAGTAACAGACTTCAAATGGAAATTTCCATCGGAACATCCTTAGGAAACATTGGATAAATCCAGTGCGTCCGAAATCGTCTGGATGAAGCAGTAAAAGTTTTGTTAATTTTGTGACAGCTATGGCGATTTACATCATTGGCATAACGACCATTAAACGAAGGATGAAAACTGCCAACAGGATATTATTTCAATATCGATAGCTGAGAATAACAGGTTCCCTTCCCCCCCCCCAAGTGCTCCACTGAAGAGAGGACTTCTACAGCATCAGACCAGTCATAAGAGCTATGGTGGCGCAATGGTTAGAATGCAGTACTGCAGGCTGACTCTGCCCACAGCCAGGAGTTCGATCCTGACTGGCTCAAGGTTGACTCAGCCTTCCATCCTTCCAAGGTCGGTAAAACGAGGACCCAGAGTGTTGGGGGTAACATGCTGATTCTGTAAACCGCTTAGAGACGGCTGTAAAGCACTGTGAAGCAGTATACAAGTCTAAATGCTATTGCTATCATCTGGTTTAGTATTTACTGGACTGGCAAATGTGCTTGTAAGGGCAGGTCTTCCCTAGCCCGACTTTGCACAATCTTTTCATTCGTTGAGGATAGCCTGAGAGTTTGGGCCTATCAGGCACAAAGAATCAGGACCATCCACTAGATTGCAAGATAGAAGATTTATACTCAAGAATCTAGTCCACTAGCGAGCCGGTTTGGCCTAGAGGTTAAGGCTAGAAAGCTGGAGACAAGGTTAAGTTCTTGTCCCACCTGAGCCATGAAAGCTGGGTGGGTGACCTTGTGCCAGTCAGTCGCTCTCAGCCCGACTCACCTGACAAGGTGATTGTTGTGGGGAAAATAGGAGGAGAAAAGTATGTTGGGTATATTCGCTGTCTTATTTGTAAAAACAATAAAAGGCAGGATATAAATAATAAATAAGTAAACGGTCCACACGAAATTGGCGCTAGAGAAGGGTCAAAGGAATTCAAGGGAGGGCTGGACTTCGATCATTGGTGGCAACGTAAGGACTCTTAAGCTGATGACATGTTTAACTCCACCCTCAGGTCTGTCTACTTGCCTCCCACAGGGTCACACGTGACTCTGAAATCCCTTTTCTGTGGCCCCATGAAACCTCTTCCCCAACCGTAATCGCTGAAAGATAGCTGCATACTTTCCTGCCAATCTGACATCAAACATCCAAAAGTATACTGTAAGGTCCAAAAAAAAAGACTCAAAATAATTTCTAAAACCACAGAACTGGAAGGAGTCATTACAGAAACCTGAAGTAAAGCAACTGTTCCAGGTAGATGTCCAACATCAGCCTGAATACCTCCATTCTCAAGGAGCTCCTCTAGTAATATTCCACTGTAAAACTACTCTCTCAGTATTTTTCGCCTAACATCCAGCTAGAATCAAGAGGTTTTAAAAAAGCAAAGACATTCAATAAATACTTCGCCAAGCCCGCAAACCTGACTCAGCAGGATCATACCCACAACAGTCTGAAACAAGCTGTAAATGCAGACCTCCTGTGCCCATCCCAGCCACCAAAAAGCTGACTCCTGGACTAAAAATGCATGAAAAGAGTGGTCTGTCTGCAGAATTATAATCCAGATTTGCCCAGGAGTCATTGCCTTTCAGTAATGACAAAACTTCACCAAGCGTAGCTTATACAGACGGCTTTTTAGCAGTAATCGAAATCTAAGGCCCTAGCTCTAAGATGGAAGGCATAGGAAAGGCCGAAAGAGATTGGATAATGAATACTCCTCCACCTTCTGCTATTCCATCAGCATAATGTCTTGGTTTTGAATTTTCTATCTTTTTTCCTTGCAGGAAACAAACAAGAACAGAGGGGGGGGGGAGAACTTTTTGCCTGGTGTTGACTACCGTGTTCATTTATTAAAGTGTTATCTGACTGATTCCTCAGTCTTAGTGGAGTCTGTGGAATGTGAATTACGTAACACAAACTGGAATGCAGGTGAATTTAATTAACGAGGAATTAAGAGATGCAACTTAACATAGAAACTAATTGGAACTTTGCTTACCTGCCCTTTGGCATCCTCCGGCATGGATTTGATATGTATTCTTTTGAGACACCGAATCACTCCGTCATAGAATTGTACAGTGAAGGTTCCTAGAACACCATCACCAGAAAGAGGAAGTTATTTACTGGTTTATTTAAATGATGCTTTGGTCCTACAAATGGCATACACACCTGAACATCAGCTCAGGTGTTTCATGTCATCCTTAACCTGCAAATTTCTTCCAACTTCATTCAACATTTTCAGAGATATAGGGAATATCTATTGAGAGCTAGTTTGGACTAGTGGTTAAGCCACCAGGCTAGAAACCAGGAAACTGTGAGTTCTAATCCCGCCTTAGGTATAAAAGCCGACTGGGTGACTTTGAGCCAATCATCAGGAGACATTTAATCTTAGTCTCACTTTAGGTACGAAAGGCTGGCTGGGTGACTTTGGGCCAGTTACTCTCTCTGTTGTTGTGGGGAAAATGGGAGGAAGAAGAAGTATTAGGCATGTTCGCCACCTTGAGTTATTCATAAAAATAATAAAGGATGTTTAAAAAATCTAAATAAATATCCATTTTTTAAACAATGCATTTTTTCAAATTAATATTGCACAGTTTAGCATATGCAGAATTCATTTTTAAAGGAATAAATGATCGAAAAACGTCTGATTGTTTCAGGTTACCTAAATGCTTCAGCAAGGCACTTAAGTTCAAGATTTTAACATTTTATTTATTTGATTTACCCTCTATCTTCTGCTTTACGGACTGCTCAGGATATTTAACATGTAAACTATAGTAGAAACAGAACATATAAATATAAATGGAAGGTGATACTAATAGCTACAATGATAAACCTATCGTTAAAAATGCATATTCAAGACCGTGAACCAAAACTCTTTATTTGGCAGTACACTGGGCGTTTCATAAAACTCTTATCAGATGGAGACACTCATGCTGGGAGGGGCTCAGATCATAAACCATTTAAGGCTTTGCAAATTAATACCAACACCTTAAATGGTGCTTGGTAAACAGCTGGTAGGTAACCCATGAAGATCTTAAACTATAGAATGATTTTGCACAAATGGCAACTTCCAGGCATTTTGAGGATAACCTAATAGCAGATTGCAGACTGCAGTAGTCAAATGATGGTAATATTGCCTTTATTTATTTTTTTAAAAAATAAGCTATTTCATATGAATTTTTCTTGTGTTCCATACTGCAAAGAAGTTAATCTAAGTAACTGTTCTTTGACTAATTGAGTTTATACACATAAAGTTCGAATGGAGGGATTCTGGCATCAGCGTCTCATCCTGACTAAATTATGCTGTCCCTTAGGCTTTGAAAGCACAACCTTGCGTATATTTTTTGAGAGTTAAATTCAGCATCTGACTTTAAATATTTCTAGGATGTAGCTTTAAAACCATTTTAAAAGTTGCACAATGGTGTTCCACATATTGTAGTTTAGTCCATATAAAAACATTTCAAGAACATGCTTGAAATTGATTTAACAACTGGATTTGGGTCCTACATACAGTACGTATTTCACTGCTATAACTATTTGGGAAGAACAGTTGGTTTCCTAAAAGTATTAGCTAGAAATGTTTTCCACTCTCCAACACGCTGAAATACAAGCATAAATATCTGCCCCTTCCACTTCCAAAATGGAAGGACTTCAACTGTATGCCAAATTCAAACATAGGATCATAGGGCTGGAAAGGATCCAGGAGGATCTTCTACTCCTTCCCAAGGCAGAAGTCTTTATATCAGTGGTGGCGAACCTATGGCACACGTGCCAGAGGCGGCACGTAGAGCCCTCTCTGTGGGCACGTGCGCCGTCGCCCCAGCCCCGCCTCCCCCCGCAGCCCCCTCCATACCAGCAGCCCCCCCAGAGGACAGTCGTCCCCGGGCGCGGCCCGCACTTAGTAGCGCAGCCAAGGACATTGCAGCTGGGCAGCAGGGACAAGACTCTGCCCTCGCGCCCCATCGTGCACAGATGATGCTGCATGGCACAGGCAGAGCGTGGCCGCCCTGGCGCTGCAGGGCCACCTGGGCAATCTGCTGCGGCGGGCCGTGGAGGTGGTAGGTGGCCCTGCGAGTGGGCAGGGGGTGGGGCGGGGCAGGGTGGGCAGGGCATGGGCAGGGGCGCGTGGGGGGGCAGGGTGGTTTTTGGGCACTCGGTGTCTAAAAGGTTCGCCATCACTGCTTTATATCATCCCAGACAAATGGATGTCCAAACTTTTCTTGAAAACCTCAAGCAATGGAGCACCCATAACTCTGGGAGGCAAGCTGTTCCACTGATTAATCATTCTTGCTGATGAGAAATTCCTCCTCATTTCCAAGTTGGATCAGGCTCTGATGAGCGTCCAGCCATTTCTTCTTGTCCTGCCCTCAGGTGCTTTGGAGAACAAATTCACACTCTCTTTCCTGGGACAGCCCTTCAAGCCTTGGAAGAGAGCTATCATGTCACCCCCTAAGCACCAAATTTTGGTTTCTTGTACTTAAATTTTGTACTAAGTACAAAATAAGCTCTTGATACTGACATTTTATTTATTAGATTTATATTCCAGCTTTTGCAGTGGTCTCTTTTCCAGCATGTTCCTGTGGTCACGCCCCAATATCTTAGTAATTTCAAGAGTGCTGTGTCCCTCTGAAAGACTTTTTTACAATTTTTGACTTTTCAGAGTCAGTTCAATCTCTTTTTTGGTCCATTTTCCCTGAGGAAAAGAAGCTGCCTAATAATTATGCACACTTTGATATAGGGTGTTGATCTTCTTAGGGCACACCCTCCCTCATTACACAAATACACATGACCTGATATGCTTATATCCACTAAGCATTCAGGTTTATGCAGTTTGGAAGTGGAAAATATGCATGAAATGATATGGTCAAAATATTCACTTGCCTAATAATTGTGCACACAGTGAGAAGTATAGAGAAAAGCTGCTGCCTTTGTATTCAGCTCATCAGCTTCTCTGAGGAGTCTACCTTAACTGCTGTTAGAAAAAGCCACTAGACCAGGGGTCGGCAACCTTAAACACTCAAAGAGCCACTTGGACCTCAGAGAAAAGAAAACACTGGGAGCCGCAAAAGTTGCGCACGCGCATGCACACAGGAAGGGGAGAGTTTGATTGAAGAGTTTAATTAAAAAGAAATAGAGGCTGCTGTGCATGAGTTCTCTCTCTCTCCCTCTCCCTCTCTGTCTCTCTCCCCCTCTCTCCGATCTTCTACTCACCTGGCAAGCTGGCTTCACGCTGTCCTCCGACAAGCTGACACACATTCTTATTGGGCTGGCTCTCTCCTGCCCTTGGTCTGCCAGTCCTCTTCCCCCACTCAGTGTGTGTGTGTGTGAGAGAGAGAGAGAGAGACAGAGAGAGCTGCTGCTTCCTGCTTCGACGCAGCAAAGGGAGGAGCCCCGCCCAATAAGCTTGTCAGCTTGTCGGAGGACAGCGTGAGGCCACTCTCTTTTTTACACACACACACACGCACGCACAGAGAGAGAGAGAGAGAGAGAGAGAGAGAGAGAGAGAGAGAGAGAGAGAGAGAGAGAGAGAGAGAGAGGGAAATGCGAGTGCCTCTCTCAGTCTCTCTCTCTCTCTGCAAATGGCGGAGGAGGCTGGGAGCCGCAGGAGAAGGCTCAAAGAGCCACATGCGGCTCCAGAGCCGCGGGTTGCCGACCTGTGCACTTGACTGAATGGATTCCTGGTGTTCCAGCAGGAAAGGGCTCCTCTCCCTGACTTGATACAAACCTTCTTTGTTAATTGCTTCAATTTTTGCGGGGTAATATCGGCAATCTGTCCAACGAGCCAGAACCTCTTCTCCTGGTTTAAAATCCTGTTTTAAAAGAACAAAGTGAGGGAATATAACTTAAAAGCCTAGCTTTGGAAAAAAAATATATAAAATTCCACTCTCCAAACATTACTGGTAGTCCTGAACTTACAACCGTTTGTTTAGCGACTGTTTGACGTTACAATGGCATGGGGGGAAAAGGGACTTATAACTGATCCTTGCACTTACAACCATCACAGCATCCACTGGTCACATGATCAAAATTCATTGGCAACCGGCATGTATTTAGCAGTGTTGCAGCATCCCAGGGTCATGGGGTCGCCGTTTGTGACCTTCCCAGCCAAACTCCAACAAAGTCAATGAGGGAAGCTGGATTCATTAAGCAACTATGTCAGGGGTCTTCAAACTTGGCAACTTTTAAGACTTGTGGACTTCAACTCCCAGAATTCCTCAGCCAGCCCTCCGAACTATTAGCTGCAGTGCTTTGCTTAACAACTGTGACCAAAAAAGATTGTAAAATCACGCACACCTGACTTAACCGCCTCCTTACTTAGCAACAGAAATTCAGATCCCAACAGTGTGTGGCAGGGGTCTTCAAACTTGGCCCTTTTATGACTTGTGGACTTCAACTCCCAGAATTCCTCAGCCAGCGTGGCACGCTGGCTGAGGAATTCTGGGAGTTGAAGTCCACAAGTCATAAAAGGGCCAGGTTTGAAGACCCCTGGTGTATGGAATGAAGAGTTTCATTTTTCTGCACTCTGGTGCTTGCGATCATGGCCCGTGACTTCCACTTAAAGCCACTCGTAAGGACGGGAGAAATGCTTACGATAAATTCATCGTCTTTTAGGGCCTCCTTCCTCAGCGAAAGCCGCTCGAGCGGGCGCAATCGGTTGCTATCCCAGTAAATCCATTCATCGTAACGGTGACTCCAACGCTCAAAATGGACAAGCATCTTTCCTTCCTCATAGTCTATCTTCTCAATGCGCGAAGGGTACCTTTAGAAGACAAACAGAAAGAAGAGACTTCAGCGGCTATCTCTCCACAGGCACCCAGAGCGTTTATGCGAATTACTCATCCTGAAGTACGATAAATTAAAATGCGAGGAGGATCGAGCGATCATTTCCAATAGCTCAGAGATAGGCTGAATTGCTGCGCTTTCGTAGGATGGGATCATACAGGTAGTCCTCAATTTATGACCACAATTGGGACCATAATTTCTGTTGCTAAGCAAGGAGGCTGTTAAGTGAGTCATGCCCAGTTTTATGACCTTTTCGCCTTGGCTATTAAGTGACTCACTGCATTTGTTAAGAGAATCAGATGGTTGTGAAGTGAATCCAGCTTTACGATTGACGTTGGTTGTTGGGAGGCAGCTGGGAAGGTTGCAAATGGCAATTATATGACCCTGGGATGTTGCAACCATTATAAACACACACATGCAACTTGCCAACCGCTCAAATTTGATCGTATGATCGCAGGAATAATGCAATTGTGTAAATGCAAGAACAAGTTGTAATCCATTTTTTTTCAGAGCCGTTGTAACTTCAAATGGTTTCTAAGTGAAGTATAAATCGAGGACTACCTGTATTATGTGTATGCATATTCATTATATATAATTCATACCCTTTATCGATTTGTAACTTTTCCATAAGACTTTGTTCAAACCACTTTGTAAGGTATGAAAAATCCGTAAGCAGTTAAAAATATATGTAATTTAAATAAACAACTAACTGGAAGAGAACATAAAGCACAAAGATGTGGTCTCTCTCACACACACATCCAAATCCAACCAGAAAATACCAATCTGGGAAATGCATCAGTATATAAGGCAGGATATTAGTTGTTGCTTCATATTAAGACTCTCCCGCTTATAGCAGTTTCTTCCATCAACTGAGAAGATACGGATTGCCAATTTTCTTTGAAGCCACATAGACACAGAAATAGCCCGGATATTCTACTCTCAGTCTACTCTCAAAAATAATTTTAAATTTTTATGATTAAACTTACAAATTTAAGATAATAAAATATCAGAAAGATTCCAGTGGTAGCTGCTCTCCTGCCTAGGTGTTCCATCTGCTTCACAATTACAGTACTTTTAAATTTTCTAAAATGAAATTCTACTTCTAAGGCAAAGACCATAAAAGCCACATTTATTTGGAGCCACAAACTTTACAAAAAAAAACATTAGGCCGGAATCAAATCTAAGCACCGTTGCCTATTATAAGTTTAAAACATTAAACAGGAACAGTGAAATCTGTACAGCAATAGAGAAAGGATAATATTAATTATAAAAGATGCTCTGTCTGGAGCTATTAAAGACACTCTTTAAAAACTTATTGGTCAGTTATTTTAAAATAACTTATTAAAGATAGGTTTTAACAAAATGAATTAATTCTACCCAAACTGCTCACATTCAACAGATTGTCCGAACAAGCTGAGCTATCCAATGAAATAACCCCTTCATAACGATTTTTTTCCCCAGCCCTGCCATAGCTGTATATTTTAACTTTACACTAAAGATGATCAACAATTCTTCCCCATTCCTGGTGTTACCAGTACTCCAGTTCTAGAAAACCTGTTTGAAATATAGTAAAACACCCACCAGAAAAGTACCTACAGTGAGGGAAAAGAGTATTTGATCCCCTGCTGATTTTGTACGTTTGCCCACTGACAAAGAAATGATCAGTCTATAATTTTAATGGTAGGTTTATTGTAACAGTGAGAGACAGAATAACAACAACAACAAATGCAGAAAAACACATTTCAAAAAAGTTATCAATTGATTTGCATTTTAATGAGTGAAATAATATCTGATCCCCTATCAACCAGCAAGATTTCTGGCTCCCAGGTGTCTTTTACACAGGTAACAAGCTGAGATTAGGAGCACCCCCTTAAAGGGAGTGCTCCTAATCTCAGCTTGTTACCTGTATAAAAGACACCTGTCCACAGAAGCAATCAATCAATCAGATTCCAAACTCTCCACCATGGCCAAGACCAAACAGCTGCCCAAGGACGATTTTGAAATGCGTTTTTCTGGATTTTTTTGGTTGTTATTCTGTCTCTCACTGTTAAAATAAAACTACCATTAAAATTATACACTGGTCATTTCTTTTGTCAGTGGGCAAACGTACAAAATCAGCTGAGGATCAAATACTTTTCCCCCTCACTGTATCCAAAGGAGAGGAAAAGGATTGGCAGAACTCTTAAATAGGTTTGATAATAACCTGACTCCTAGCTCCTCATTGTGGTATTGATCACACAGGTATACCTTAAGTGAGAGCCATTTGTTTAGCAACCGTGAAGTTACAATGGCACTGAAAAAAAGTGACTTACAACTGGCCCTCCCACTTAAAGAGTTGTGGTGGTGCTGTGGCTGGAATGCAGTATTGTAGGCTAATTCTGCTCACTGCCAAGAGTTCGATCCTGACCGGCTCAAGGTTGACTCAGACTTCCATCCTTCCGAGGTCAGTCAAATGAAGACCCAGATTGTTGGGGGCAATAGGCTAACTCCGTAAACCGCTTAGAGGAGGCTCTAAAGCACCATGAAGCGGAATATAAGTCTAAGTCCTATTGTTATTGCTATTCTGACTATCACAGCACCCCCCAGGATCATGTGATCAAAATTCAGGTGCTTGGCAATTAGCATGTATTAATGACAGTCCAGAGTCCACAGTCACGTGATTGCCATCTGCAATCTTCCCAGCTAGCTTCTGACAAGCACAATCAATGGGGCGGGGGGAAGGATTTACTTAATGTGATTCACTTAATAACTGCAGTGATTGACTTAACTGCAGTGATTCACTTGGCAAAATTGTGGTAAAAAAAATTCATAAAATCGGACATGGCTCCTTAACAACTGCCTTGCACAGCAACAAAAATTCTAGTTCCAACTGTGATCATAAGGGCTACTTGTACTGCACGGTGAGCACGTATCTCAAATGTGGTTGGCGTGGGAACTAACAAAAGTTTACAATTTCTAACAATTTACGGACATCTTTTTTAAAAAGCCTCTGCAAGGATGCATCAGCTGTACAATGAGGGGGGAAAATATTTGATCCCCTGCCGATTTTGTACTTTTGCCCACTGACAAAGAAAATGATCAGTCTATAATTTTAATGGTAGGTTTATTTTAACAGAGACAGAATAACAAAAAAAATCCAGAAACACGCATTTCAAAAAAGTTATCAATTTGCATTTTAATGAGTGAAATAAGTGTTTGACCCCTTCGCAAAACATGACTTAGTACTTGGTGGCAAAACCTTTGTTGGCTATCACAGAGGTCAGATGTTTCTTGTAGTTGGCCACCAGGTTTGCACACATCTCAAGAGGGATTTTGTCCCACTCCTCTTTGCAGATCCTCTCCAAGTCATTAAGGTTTCGAGGCTGACGTTTGGCAGCTTGAACCTTCAGCTCCCTCCCCAGATTTTCCATGGATTAAGGTCTGGAGACTGACTAGTCCAGTGGTTCTTAACCTGGGCGATATCGCCCCCCAGGGGGCAATTTCATTTTTCAGGGGGGCGATGGAACGAAAAGGGGCGATGCGGGGGCGAAGGAACGAAAAGGGGGCGATATGGGGGCGATGGAGCGAGAAGTTTTGGGGACACTTTTGAGACTTTTTCGTACAGTGAATCGCTGTATATCTGTCATACAAAAACATCAGATCGCTCGCTATTAGTGGATTGAATTGTGTTTTCAAATGTTCCTCCAGCTAGCTTCAGTACAGAACGCCGTACATATGTGAATACGCATCGCTTATCTTCATGCGGCGCAGCAGCCTCTACCCATACAGTGGCGCGCCATTGGCCAGAATGGGCAGTGATGGAGGGGGGAGCGCTTCTTTCGAAACATCGCATGCTGATGGCTGTCCCCTGTGACATTATATTTTCTTTGTGTCTTTTTAATCCTTTTTACAGTGTGCGTGACTATATATACTTTCCTCGAATCTTAATTTAGTTTCAGAGTTTTCGTCTTGAAATTCTTAGGGGCATTTCACTTTTAAGTGTGCAGCCATGCCCTGACTGTTGGAATACTCATCCACAACCCATTTTCAATGCCCTGACTGAGGGAAGGAGGTTCTCACCCAAGATTTGATGGTACATGGCCCCGTCCATCGTCCCTTTGATGCAGTGAAGTTGTTCTGTCCCATTAGCAGAAAAACACCTCCAAAGCATGTTTCCACCTCCATGTTTGATGGTGGGGATGGTGTTCTTGGGGTCATAGGCAGTATTCCTCCTCCTAAAATGGTGAGTTGAGTTGATGCCAAAGAGCTCGATTTTGGTCTCACCTGACCATAACACTTTATCCCAGTTCTCCTCTGAATCATTGTTCATTGGCAAACTTCAGACAGGCCTGTACATGTGCTTTCTTGAGCAGGGGGACCTTGCAGGCGCTGCAGGATTTCAGTCCTTCACGGCGTAGTGTGTTACCAATTGTTTTCTTGGTGACTATGGTCCAGCTGCCTTGAGATCATTGACAAGATCCTCCCCTGTAGTTCTGGGCTGATTCTTCACCGTTCTCATGATCATTGAAACTCCACGAGGTGAGATCTTGCATGGAGCCCCAGACTGAGGGAGATTGAGAGTTATTTTGTGTTTCTTCCATTTGCTAATAATCGCACCAACTGTTGTCACTTTTGCATCAAGCTGCTTGGCGATAAGTCTTGTAGCCCATTCCAGCCTTGTGTAGGACTACAATCTTGTCCCTGACATCCTTGGACAACTCTTTGGTCCTGGCCATGGTGGAGAGTTTGGAATCTGATTGATTGATTGATTGCTTCTGTGGACTTTTATACAGTTAACAAGCTGAAATTTGGAGCACTCCCTTTAAGAGGATGCTCCTAATCTCAGCTCGTTACCTGTATAAAAGACACCAGGAAGCCAGAAATCTTGCTGATTGATCAAATACTTATTTCACTCATTAAAATGCAAATCCAAGGATGATTTTGAAATGCGTTTTTCTGCATTTTTTTGTTGTTATTCTGTCACTGTTAAAATAAACCTACCATTAAAATTATAGACTGATCATTTCTTTGTCAGTGGGCAAACGTACAAAATCAGCAGGGGATCAAATACTCTTTTCCCTCACTGTATATACTTTGTTTCCAAAATGCAACAACCCTTGGTGTTTCTATATTACCTGATGCGAGATATTTTACAAGGAAAAATTTCAAGGAATTTTTTTTTAATTCCAGGTAATACTGCAATCCAAGAATCTGCAACAAAAGTTCCTTGGCAGGGTAACTATTTCCATGAAAATACCTAGCGGGGAATTCTATACTAGCAAGCGTATCAAATATCCTGGCCCATATTTGAAAACTATTCTCTCTACAATGTGAAAAACAGGTATTTCCTGTATTAATGGAATATCCAGAGGGGTGGAGTATATGCATTGCACTAAAATCTGAATTTGCTCAAAGCTAACCAGACATGTACATCTACAGTTGATCAGGTGTTAAGAGCTACCGTAGTAACTACCATTTCGTTACAGCAATATCCTGAATTTCAACTCTGAATAACTCCCAAGCTAAATGACAATATTATCTTTTGCTCTATTAATTAGTGAACAGAAAAAAAAAGTCTCTTGCGTACTTGTGCTGATTGGGGAATATAAAAGCATTCTTTCAAGGAAGAGATGCTTATTATCAAGTTAAACAAATTTAAATTCTCAACATCCTTTTTTTAAATACAAGAAAACCATGTATTTCTACAGATGAAAAACCACTGGGTGTCCAATGGTGACTTTTGTATACTTTAGAAGAGACCATATTTTTCCTGATCCAAATCCGATTTACTCTCAACCAATTTATCTTATTTTACGATTCTTACTTGTATCAATTAGTGTGATATAGGTACCATTTCATGTTAATTTGTGTATTTATGATAGCTATTTTTATGCTGCCTACTCAATGGTCTCTAAGGTATTACAAGCACCACTCTATTTTCTCTAAACTGTATTTAAATGTGGCATTATGAAAGGATCCATTTTTACCAAACAGATGACTTTTTTTTCTTAGAGATATTTTGTGAATCAGTGGATATCAAGGAATCATAGATGACCTTATTATGGTGCAAAATTCATGCTTTTTTTAAAAAAGAAAAAGAAAAATTGAGGAGAAAAAATAAAGAACTTTTAAGAACAAACACAAGACCACTTGCATCAAAATTATATAAAGCTATTACAGTATAAGAGCTTTTTTTTTTTTTAAAAAAAGAAATTTTATTCCCACTGTGCACCTGAAGCAAAATAATCACTGAATCATGCAAAACAGGGATAATGGGAGCAAGATGAAACACCTGCTACGACATATTACGAGTCTTTCAAGTGAAACACTTGCAACTATTTATTTATTTCAAATGTTTATAAGCCCAATACCAGGAATGTGACCCAGGGCAGTGTTCAACACAAATAAACATTAAGAACACATGCCAAACTTCATTAAAATAGTACTCAGTACTTAAAATTGGAAACAAAGCACGATAATTAAAAAAAGTCATAAGAGGCCTCTCCCCGACTTCTGACTCAACCCAAATGCCTAGAGAAAAAGCCAGATTTTTAACTATTTTTTCAAAAGCAAAAAGCATTGGGGCTGGTTTTATATCAGGCAAGAGATTGTGTGTTTTGTTAAGGCTACCCACAGTAATGTATATGATTCTGACTCATTAAGTTGGCAATGTTTTTAAATTTCACTCTTGATTAATACAAAATCAAATGTAGCTACAGAATGCATGTGTTTGTGATTATATGCGTCTGCCTGTGTGTCTATGTCTGCATACAGAAACAGGAAAAGCTTCCAGACTAATTGGTTACGTTGAAAGTGGTATATGATGTATACTGAATTCTTTACTTCAATATGTATTGGCATGGAGCTATCATGCATCGCATGAAGATGTCCTCTACTTAGCCAGCAGTATACAGGTAGTTCTCGATTTACAAGAGTTTATTTAGTAACCCTTTGAAGTTACAACAGCACTGAAAAAAGTTTTCCACATTTACAACTGTTGCAGCATCCCTAGGGTCACATGATCAAAATTCAGACCCCTGGCAACTGTCATGTGTTTATGTCAGTTGCAGTTTCCTGGGTCATGTGATCACCTTTTGTGAACTTCTGACAAGCAAAGTCAATGGGGAAACCAGATTTACTTAACAGCCATTTGACTAACTTAACACCTGCAGTGATTCACTTAATAACTGTCGCAAGAAAGGTCACAAAATGGGGCAAAACTCACTTAAAAAATGTCTCCCTTAGCAACATAAATGTTGGGCTCAGTTGTGGTCGTAAATTGAGGACCAGCTGTAATCAGGTTCCATACCATTTTTGTAGATAATCCAGGGCTTCTAAGCGAGCACCAATTTCAAATGTGATCCCGGGACGATGTGGAGGCTTTCTGCTCATTTTGATAATTTCCGATTTATCCTTCTTGTTTGCTACACAAAGAAAGAGAAAACATTCCTGGAATTAAAGAAAACTTCCAAATGTGTTCATACACACACTAAACACACAAATTCAATAAACCGCATTTTCATGGCATATTAACATAAAACCAAAATTTGTGTTATGATGCAATATGGCGGGCCTAGTACTCAAAATATGTAAAGATGTACAGTGGCTCAACTATTACTGCTCTTTAACTTTATGATTGTTCATGTACAACCACAGTGCCATATTCATGTGTTTATCTGTTGATTAAAGAAAACAACATTAGCCTAGATATTGGAACAAGGAGGACAGCCTATTTCTGGAAAGTCTTATGAATTCAAACAGGATTTATCCCAGGTTAACACATACAGTACAGAGAAATCTCAGATTGCGGCCAATCTAAAAATTAGGTTATTGATTTGTTTCTCCGATTGTCATCCATGGAATAATTCAATTATGAATTTCCAAACAAATCCCCTGCATATAGGTCACTACACCTATATCGAATATAAATTTCTTATCGAGCAGATAGTGAAATTGAAGCACATATCATGTTGCTATAATTTAACAGAGCATCAACATACTCCAGAACTATTAACTACTACTAAAGGGACTTCCCTGTGGATGGACTACAGGTTGTCCTCCACTTACAACAGTTCATTTAGTGACCGTTTGATGTTACAACAGTACTGAAAAAAGGGAGTCATGACCCTTTTTCACACTTACAACCATCGCAACTTCCCCATGGTCACATGATCACAATGCAGATGCTTGGCAGCTGACTCATATTTATGACGGTTGCAGTGTCCTGAGGTCATGTGATCACCTTTTGTGAACGTCTGAAAAGCAAAGCCAATGGGGAAGCCAGATTCAGTTAACAATTGTGCCACTAACGTAAGAACTGCAGTGATTCACCTACATAGTGAGAAAAGTTGTAAAATGAGGCAAAATTCACTTAACTGCCTCACTTAGCAGCAGAAATTTGGGGCTCAATTGTTGTTGTTAAGTCGAGGACTACCTGTACACTAGTCTACTCCACACTCTTTAAAATCCAACATGAGAGAGGGCTAAGCAAGGGGAAACTCACTTATCTGACAAGATTTTAGGAAGCCGTGTTTGAACTTGCAAGTCACTTCTATACGAAGGACTACCTGTAGGTAGTCCTCAACGTACGACCACAATGGAGCCCAAAATTTATATTGCTAAGTGAGAAATTTGTTATGTGAGTTTTGCCCCATTTTACAACTTTTCTCACCACATTTGTTAAGTGAATCACTGCAGTTCTTAAATCAGTAGCACGGTTGTTTAGTGAATCTGGTTTCCCCATGGACTTTGTTTGTCAGAAGGTCGCAAAAGGGGATCACGTGACCCCAGGACACTGCAACCGTCATAAATATGAGTCAGTTGTCAAGCACCCGAATGTAAATCTCACGTCTGTGGAGATGCTGGCAATGCTGTTAAGGGTGAAAAATGGTCAAAAGTCCATTTTTTTCCCCAATGCCATTGTAACTTCGGTCACTAAATGAATGGTTGTAACTCGAGGACTACCTGTATAGATGCGAAGGATGGTGGTGATTTCTTTCAGGGATATTTTTTTCCTCCTATTTTGCTTTACCTCTAGCTTTTAGAACAAAAACTCTCAAATCCACACATTTAAACCCTCCAATCGAAGGGAGGCCGATATCCCAAACCATCAAACGAAGAGTTGGACTTGGGGGGGGGGGAATACAAGGAGCCACCCAGGCAGCTTTCTCGGCAATGGGGATGCCTTTCTAACTCCCTGGCCAAGCTATCCACCGGGGGATCTCTTCGTGGTCTCCCATCCCAAGCCCCACCCTAATACTGAGCTTGTCCCCTTCAGGCGTTGACGGCCCTTTAGACCCTCCGGGCAAAGCCACCCCAGATCTCGAGATCCCTCACACTCCTGACCCCCCTGAAGAAATCACTACAATTCGTTTTACCCTTTCGAGGAGGGGAAAAAAAGGGGGGGGGGTTCCGTTCTGCTCCGTTGAGGCGCCCCCAACCCTTCTCGGCCCCACTTCTCTCCCCGAGACCTTTCCAGGGCGCGCCTAAGGGGCTGTCCCGGGGGATTTCGAGACGGGGCAAAGGGGCATCCCCGGCTCGGGCCCCTCCAGAAGCCGGGCAGGCCCGCCGAGGCGGAGGAGGCCGCGGAGGGTCGCTTTCCTCCTCTCAGCCGGGCCTTCCCCGGGACCCACTCGGGAAAGAGGCCTGCCACCGCCACGGCCCGCCCTTACCCGCCGCCGCTCCCAGCCCTGTCCGGGACGACAGGCCCCCCGCTCGCTCCCCGCGGAGGGTCAGCAGCCGCGAAGCCGCCTTCCACCCGCTTCTTCCTCCTCAGCGAGCCCCATCGCCGTCGACCCCCGCGGCCCCGCCTCTCGCCCCAGCGCCGAGACCTGACGTCACTGGGCTGCGACGCGAGAGCGAGGCTGAGCAGGGCGCCGCCATGCCGTTCCCACCCGTCACGTGACGAAAGGGCAAACCAGCCGCTGCCAGGAAAAGCTGGCTGGCACCATTGACGCATGCGCCCTTCCAAGGGCGGCGGGCGAGGGGAAACAATTGAGCGAATCCAAGCAGGGCTGGGCTGAACGCACTTGCTCAGATTCTTAGGCACTTGAGGATATTTGAACTTCAACTCCCAGAATTCCTCAGCCAGCATGCTGGGGGCTGAGGAATTCTGGGAGTTGAAGTCCACACAATATAAAGTGGAGGGGGGAACCTTGGTGCTCTCTGAGCTTGCAGACGTTTCATTATCCAAATTAGTGTGTAAGTGCGAGGATTGGTTGTAAGTCACTTTTTCAGCACTGTATAGCTTTGAACAGTCGCCAAACAAATGGTCATAGGTTGGGGACTATTTGTATTAAATATACCATTTATCCACAACTAAATCAACATAGGTTGCAACGTGTTGTTCCTTTCCAAAAATACGATGAACGAATGAAAGGAATCTTTAAAAAAAAATCCAACAATTCTTACACAAACCACAAGAGAAAGAAAACTTCTTCTCAAAGTATAAGCTGTTTGAAAGGCCATCTAAAATACAGTCACATCCTGGAATAAAATTGCACGAAAGGTTTATGGGCCAAATATTATCAAAAATCAGCTTTAATGTTGTTGTTGTTGTTAGTTGCGAAGTCGTGTCCAACCCATCGCGACCCCATGGACAATGTTCCTCCAGGCCTTCCTGTCCTCTACCATCTTCTGGAGTCCATTTAAGCTCACGCCTACTGCTTCAGTGACTCCATCCAGCCACCTCATTCTTTTGTCCCCTTCTTCTATTGCCCTCCATCTTCCCCAGCATCAGGCTCTTCTCCAGTGAGTCCTTCCTTCTCATTAGGTGGCCAAAGTATTTGTTACTCAACCAAAAACAACCTCTAGTAAGCAAACCTGACTTTCCAGTTTAGCCAAAGAAGACTAGATAAACATAAGGACTTTCTCTAAACATTTTATAATACAGGGACGGTCAGCTTTTAAAACCAAACAGTATATCGTTCGTTATTTTGTCCTCCTGATTCAAAGAAAATGAAATCAAGGAGGAAACCAGCCCCAAGCATCACTGCTTTCATTTTAACATCAAGGTCTATCGGGAACGAAATTCCAAGGAAATCCACGTCGATGAAAAACTCCTGGAGAACACCTCCCCACTGCTTAGAAATCCTTCCAACGTGGGTCTTTTCATCTAGTGCCGTCACTTCAAATACCACATCACAACAGCAGCCGGATGTGATGCAAGGTCCAATGATTTTCAGGACATCTCGGTGGGCTTCGTTCTGGATTACAAATTTGGGCAGACAGGGATGCCACAGCTGCTGGATGTAGCCAACGGGTAAGCCTGGTGGGGCCTGGACTTCCAGTTCTTGCAAGCAGCACGGGCAACAGCAACCATCACAACGGAAAGGTCGCACAAGTTGGATGACCTGTTGTCCCACGTGGTTAGAGATCACCATGGTAAAGGGCCGCAAGGTCCCAAGGCAATTCCTCACACAGAAGTTGTTTTCTTCTGTGGCAAAATACACCATTTCTCCAAGCCTGTTTCTCACTTCGTACTTGTTGGCCGTTTCAAAAGAGGTGATCAGTTCCAGAATTTCATATTTCTGGTGGATTAATAACCAATCAAGTTGGGTTAAATATTCCAGCCCAGGAGGACAGATGGCAAACGAAGGTGGCAATGGCATCCACAGGCTATTGGGATTTAAGCCATATGCTGTTATAGCTGTAGGAGCTTGGTTCATTTTTGCAGGTACAGTTTTGCTCCAGAAATTCTTCCATGCTCACCTGGTAGATTTTTGTAGTCGCCGGCTTAGCTTGTTCTTCTGCATTGGAGAAGCGACTGTATCCTGTAAAGGACAATCGGGTTCCATCGGCCTCTATCTACATCTGAAACTACACAGCCCAGTCCATTACAAAGACTAAACAGGATGCTACTTACCTGTTGGGCCTATTGTTGTGTCACAATTTTGGTACCTCAGCTTTCTCCCCTGAACTTTCAAGAAAACCCCGCTGGACCTAAAATAGCAACATAGACAGGTAAATTGAAAGTAGGATCCTGTTATATAGCTGTCTTTTCTTCCAGTGGGGAAAATTACCAATGCATCAGGTAAGCAGATGGGAAGGTGAGCAACAGGAAGCAATCCTCCTGGATCAGGTCAGAAATTGCTAATGCTATTTCAGCTTCTTTGAAGTCTCAAAGGGTCCTACTTAAGTACAGACTTTGTGTTGATGGTCTCTTGGACTTCAGAAACCTTTTTGGCAGCCCATTAAGTCCTATTCAGCAGATTGTCAAATTCTCCCACTAGAACAGGCATGTCAAACTCGCGACGTCATGTGACGTCGCGCGATGTATCACGACTTTTTCCCCATTGCTGGCAATGGGGTGGGTGCGGTTTCGTCATGACACATCCGGCCCACAGGCCGGCAGTTTGACATGCCTGCACTAGAATATCAAGAAGGAACAGGAGCACAATTTCCTCCCCTTCTCAGTGTGGGAAGAAAAATTATGTCCAGTTCCAAGCCGGGCGAAAGACACTGAAGAATAAAATGGAGGCTGGCTGCTTAGGAAATAAAATCTCTGTTTATTGATGAGCAGAACCAACAACAGCAAGCGGTTCTGTGACAGCTGACAAAATGGAGTTGAGAGAAGGTGGGTTTTTATACATTCTTTGGGGCTTTGTGATTGGGATGCCTGTTCCTTGTGAAATGTACTTTGACCTGTGCTTGATTGTGCCCTTTTAATATTCTAATGGCTGTTGCCAGATTCTTATGGGGTCATATAGGGGTCATGGCTGGCTCTACAGGCAAGAGGGGAAATGCAAATCCTAGGTGTTTTGTTTGTCTGAGTTAATCTTGTCAGCTTAGCCTTGCCTATTGTGTTGCTTATTTAAGGTTTCTTGCTGTTCTTTGTTTATCAATAGTTTGGCCCAGTCTTTCTGAATGGATTAGAAAATCTCCAATCCTAAAGTTTAGCTTCTTCAGGTTTCTGCTTGAAACTGTTTTCCAAAGATATATATATATATATCTTTGTTTATGTGCAAGAAGCTTTGTAGGTGCTTTATATTGGGAAATTAGTTATATAGAAGCAAATGTTCCATGCTTTAGGTACAGGTGATTGCTTACATGAAAAGAGCAAGATAAGGGGAGGGGGGGAAAGGAGTTACGGATGGAGCCTGGGTTGCTGTGTATGAGTCATCATCTAGGAATTATTTTTTTGTGCCATCTTATGCCTGGTACCAAGACCTGATCTTTTTGTTCTGGAAAGGTATAAAAGGAAGACATCTTTCCTGGTTGTTGCCTTCATCTCTCTACCAGCCACGAAGAGAGATGGGGTCACCCAACTCTTATTTTGATCAAAATAAAAGTTGTTTGCTTGTTGAAACCTCGGCTCAGGAGTTTCTTTGGGCCCTTTTAAATTCCTGAGTAACGCTGGGGCAATTGTGAGGCTAAGTGGGAAACCTTACAACCATGTCTCTCCTCTTCTCCTTCAGAGGAAATATCTTATACTGCCTCTTTTTAATATTATGAATAAAGAATATTTTATTCTGGGGGGGGGGAGGGGTTCCTACATCAGTGAAATTCTTTTTAAGAGTTGTATAAATCTTCCTTTATACAAAATAGTCGATCTAAATAAGTTGTGCGGATTTTGAGCCCAAGCCTTCCATCATAGGTTACATGGAGATGCAACACAGGCAAGTAGATTGTGAGACACTAGGAATCAGAACAACTCTGTAAATTGGCCAATTATGCACGGGCATAACTGTTTCTAAAAATTAAAAAGATAGGACCAGCCAACTCATCAGTCAGTGGCATTTGAGACCTATCTAACTTAAAGAGTGAATCCCAAAGCACTTAGTAAGTCAGCTACAGAGACAAAGTTGTTTTATCCCAACTTTTTTATTTTTATTCCACCTTTATTGTTTTTTATAAATAACACAAAGTGGTGAACATACTTAGTGCTCCTTCCTCCTCCTATTTCCCCACAACAATGCTGTGAGGTGGGTTGGGCTTAGAGAGATTGACTACCCCAGCCATCCAACCCTAGAACTCACTGTCTCCTGGTGATTGGCCCAAAGTCAGCCATTCAGCTTTCATGCCTAAAGCAGTACTAGGACTCACATCCACCTTGTGATTGACCCAAAGTCATTCAGCCATCTTTCATGCTTAAAAGCATGTTCTGGACCACGGGTCGGCAACCCGCGGCTCCGGAGCCGCATGCGGCTCTTTGAGCTATCACCTGCGGCTCCGGAGCCTCCTCCGCCATTTGGGGGGAGCGCATGCGCGGGCACATTTTGCGGCTCCCAGGGTTTTTTTTTTTAGGGAAACGGCTCTTTCAATGTTTCAGGTGGCCGACCCCTGTTCTGGACCAACCAGCAGCTGAGAACTGTATGTTAGGATGTTTAGCATTTATAGGGTTAAACGCTGTTTCCTTAAGAAATGGCTTAGGGGTAATGTAGTTTCAGCAGTCAGTTTATCTAGTCAGTGGGAGGAGTTCAAAGGTTTGTGACTGTACTTCCTGGCTCTGTGCCATTGTTTGATTCTCTTCACATTGGGATCCAGCCTCATGGCTCGGAGACAGCAATTATTCAACATGTGATTTATATACAGGACGGAGGATATCACTGTCTTTTTACCTAATGATATGGATCCAGATTAATATTGCATTCCAGACGTATTTCATCTTAATCGTGAGTTATTGAATATCTCTGTGAATAAAGTATTCTTCTTTGATCTGTTCATTCGAGTAAACTTCTACCTGTCTACACGGAAGTAGGGCTGCACACGACCGTGAAAACAGGATAAAGCAGGACTAGAATTCATCATCTCCTGGTTTCCAGGCCAGCACCTTAACCTCTACACCAGGGGTCTTCAAACTCGGCCCTTTTATGACTCATGGAGTTCAACTCCCAGAATTCCTCAGCCAGCATGCCTGGCTGAGGAATTCTGGGAGTTGAAGTCCATGAGTCACAAAAGGGCCGAGTTTGAAGACCCCTGCTCTACACTAACTGGTTGTCGTAGTGCAGGGGTCTTCAAACTTGGCCCTTTTATGACTCATGGACTTCAACTCCCAGAATTCCTCAGCCAGCGTGGCTGGCTGAGGAATTCTGGAAGTTGAAGTCCACAAGTCATAAAAGGGCCAAGTTCGAAGACCCCCTGTCATAGTGAGATCTTTCTGGCTTGTTGGTGGAGTTATCAGTTAAGAAATTCAGTATATGTTCTTACAGGAGTCATTTTGCAGTGCAGTGGAATTCAAGAGTATTATAAGCCATTGTTTGTCTGCCATCACTGTGACCATTTTCCTAATGAAATTGTATGGCTAAAAACAAATCCTGCCAGATGCTGCCCTTCTGAAGAATATATTTTGGAGCTAATAATAAACCCAAGTTCATCCAATATGAATAGAGATAAGATTTCAAGGTCAGAGCTGAGCCAAGTTAAAAAGAGAAAATAAAATGCAGCAGGATACCCATTCTTTTGCAAATAAACTCACCAGTTAATTTGGATTTTGAAGGGTTGGGATCAAACAGTTGCTGCTGACCAGGGGGTTGGACTAGAACAGGGGTAGGCAACCTTGGCTCTTTTATGACTCGTGGACTTCAACTCCCAGAATTCCTGAGCCGGCATGGCTCAGCTTGGAAACTCTCCCTTTCCCCTCAGCCTGGCTGGCTCAGGAATTCTGGGAGTTGAAGTCCACGAGTCATAAAAGAGCCAAGGTTACCTACCTCTGGCCTAGGCCTAGGCCGCTTTATGACTCGTGGACCAACTCCCAGAATTCCTGAGCCAGCGTGGCTCAGCTTGGAAACCTCTCCCTTTCCCCTCAGCGTGGCTGGCTCAAGAATTCTGGGAGTTGAAGTCCACGAGTCATAAAAGAGCCAAGGTTACCTACCTCTGGCCTAGGCCTAGGCCGCTTTATGACTCGTGGACTTCAACTCCCAGAATTCCTGAGCCGGCATGGCTCAGCTTGGAAACTCTCCCTTTCCCCTCAGCCTGGCTGGCTCAGGAATTCTGGGAGTTGAAGTCCACGAGTCATAAAAGAGCCATGGTTGCCTATCCCTGGACTAGAAGATCTCCAAGATCCCTTCCAACTCTGTTATTCTATGTTCTGTTAAAAAAACCATAGCTTTCAAACCACAATCCCTGGGCTCACAAAAGGTAGCATGCCAAAACCAAAGGAACAAATCATCAGGTTGATTACAAGTTTAATAAATACAGGTAGTCTTCAACTTACAACCATTTTTTTAGTGGCCGTTCAAAGTTACAAAAAAAATGAATTATGACCATTTTTCACACTTAACGACTGTTGCAGCATCCCCAAAGTCACGGAATCAAAATTCCGATGCTTGGCAATTGACTCATATTTCTGACGGTTGCAGTGTCCCTGGGAGTTGAAGTCCACGCAACTTAAAGTTGTCAAGGTTGAAAAACACCGTTCTATCTGGATCTGGTTGAAGAGGCAAAGTGTGGTGATGGCTTTCAGTAGCATGTTCATTGTCCGCAGCAATGTGCAGTGAAAGATAGCAATTAGGTAGAGAATGAAATGCAGATTACAAAATGGTGGTATTTCAAGGATTATTTTTCCTGTTTCAACTGCTAAAACATCTGAATGAAATGAAATGGAGGAGGAGGAGGAAATATTAGTTTTCATAGCGGTGCAGTGGTTAGAATGCAGTAGTGCCGGCTAATTCTGCTGACTGACGATTGCGAGCAGTTTGGCAGTTTGAGTCTCACCGGCTCAAGGTTGACTCGGTCTTCCATCCTTCCGAGGTCGGTAAAATGAGGACCCAGATTGTGGGGAGCAATAGGCTGACTCTGTAAACCACTTAGCAAGGGCTGTAAAGTGCTGTGAAGCAGTATAGAAGTGCTAAAGTGCTATTGCTATTGCTGTTGAATCCCATTTCTCACCACCATGACAGAAACCCTAAAACCAGATGAGTTCACATCTGGCCCTCAGGATGACAAATAAGCAAAACTGCATTATGACATCACAGCGAATGTGCTGTCCTTTCATATTTGCGTTGCGCCGCGTGGAAGAATGTAAGGAGTAAAGTTTTGTTCAATACTACGAGATATGTCTGCCTCCTCCTTTCCTGACCAGGTGGACCTGAGTAGGTTATGCCAAGGTACAAAATATAACACTGTCCACTATTGCCTAATTATGTTATAATTCTCTCTATAAGCTGTCCTTAACTTATGACCACTATTGGGAGCAGAACTTCCATGCACTCCTTAAGTGTCGTGCATTTGATTTTACGAGCTTCTTTATTGCAGCCATTAAGTGGAACACCATGTTTTTAAAGCAAATTTGGCTTCTCCATGACTTTTGGGAAACCAGCTGGGAAGGTTGCAAATGATGATCAGATGACTCTGGGACATTGCAGCTGTTGTCAAGTGTCTGAATTCGGATCAGATGACCCCAGGGACGTTGCAATGGGCATAGGTGTGAGAACTGGTTGTAAGTCACTTTTTTCAGTACCGTATAACTCTGAACAGTCACTAAACAAACAATCATAAGTTGGGGACTATTTGTATGTATTTAATATAGCAAAGATTTATCTATAACTCCAATCAACATAGATTGCAATGTGTTATTCCTTCTACATCAGGGCTTTTCAACCAGTGCTACGGGTACCACCTGTGGTACATTGGCACCTGGCAGGTGGTACGCGACCATCCTAGAAAAGTGGTAGCGGGGGAGGGAAATGAGCTGAACCGGTGGCAGCACTGCACAAGCCTGAGCGAGAGATGGCTGGAGCTGCAGGGCTGTCAGGGCTCAGTGGAAGCGCCAGGCTCCAGCTGGAGCTCGGCGCTGATCCTGCTGCTTCTGCTGAGCCCTGAAGAAGCACCAATCAGCTGAAAGCAGCACTGATCCTGGCGCTTCTGCTGAGCCCAGAAGAAGTGCCGATCAGCTGGAATGTTGCAGCATCTCCAGGGTCTTGTGATTTACATTCAGATGCTTGGCAACTGATTCATATTTATGATGGTCACAGTGTCCCAGGATCATGTGAAGTGACCAAAACCTGCTGCAACCACCCAGCAGACCGGTGGGAATAAAAACCAAACACCCCCCACCCCACCCCCGCTGCCAATCCTCAACAGAAATGCTCACAACAATGAAAACCTGGGACAGGAGGAAGAGCGCCGCCGGGTGGGCAGGCAGGTGTCTTGCTCGGCTGTGGCTTGGGGGGCACTTTTTCCAGTGCCATTGTAACTTCGAACAGTCACTAAGCGAACTGGTGTAAGTCGAGGACTACCTGTACTTTATCACTTTTTTTTTTTTTTGGTCATCAAGTTTTTGACACCTTGCTAGGCGACTGGTGGTACTCGGATATTGCCATATCCTGAAAGTGGTACAATGGGTGAAAAGGTTGAAAAGCCCTGTTCTACATCACTTTCTTAAGACGGAGTATTTCAGTCCTACAGCTGCACCAGATATAATGTAACCATAACAATTGGAATATGTTCTTATTGTTATTTCTATGCACTCTTCCATAAGATCTCAAAAAAAAAATACGATGGAACAAATGAAAGAAATCTTAAAAAGAAACATCCAAAGTTTCTTAACCAAACCGTAAGAGAAAGGAAATTTATTTCCTTTCCTTTGGAAAGGGTGACTAAAATACTGTCACGTCCTGAAGGAGTTCTTTTCCTACAAGTGCGTGAAAGGTTTACAGACCAAATATTATCAAAAATAAGTTTTAATATTGGTTATCCCAAAATAATCTCTAATAAGCAAACCTGACTCTCCGTTTTAGCCAAAGAAAAAGATAAACACAAGGACTTTCCCTAAAGGTTTTATAATAGAGGGACGCTTCTAACACCAAACAGTGCATCGTCCACCATTCTCAAAGAAAATGAAATCAAGGATGAAACCAGCCCCAAGCAACACTGCTTTCATTTTAACATCAAGGTCTACCGGGAACGAAATTCCAAGGAAATCCACGTCGGTGAAAAACTCCTGCAGAACACCTCCCCACTGCTTAGAAATCTTTCCCACGCTGGTCTTTTCATCTAGTGCCATCACTTCAAATACCACACTGCCACAGCAGGCAGATGTGATGAAAGGTCCAATGATTTTCAGGACATCTTGGTGGGCTTCGTTCTGGATTACAAATTTGGGCAGAAAGGGATCCCACAGCTGCTGGAGATAGCCAATGGGTAAGCCTGGTGGGGCCTGGATTTCCAGTTCTTGCAAGCAGCACGGGCAACAGCAGCCGTCACAACGGAAAGGACGCACGAGGTGGATGACCTGTTGTCCCACGTGGTTAGAGATCACCATGGTAAAGGGCCGCAAGGTCCCAAGGCAATTCCTCACACAGAAGTTGTTTTCTTCTCTGGCAAAATACACCATTTCTCCAAGCCTGTTTCTCACTTCGTACTTGTTGGCCGTTTCAAAAGAGGTGATCAGTTCCAGAACTTCATATTTCTGGTGGATTAATAACCAATCAAGTTGGGTTAAATACTCCAGCCCAGGAGGACAGATGGCAAACGAAGGTGGCAATGGCATCCACATGTCATTGCGGTTGGTGCCATATGCTGTTATAGCTGTAGGAGCTTGGTTCATTTTTGCAGGTCTGTACAGTTTTGCTCCAGAAATTCTTCCATGCTCACCTGGTAGATCTTTGGTAGTCGCCGGCTTAGCTTGTTCTTCTGCATTGGAGAAGCGACTGTATCCTGTAAAGGACAATTGGGTCCCATCAGCCTCTATCTACAGCTGAAACTACACAGCCCAGCCCTTTACAAAAGCTAAACAGGATGCTACTTACCTGTTGGGCCTATTGTTGTGTCACAATTTTGGTACCTCAGCTTTCTCCCCTGAACTTTCAAGAAAACCCCGCTGGACCTAAAAAAAACAACACAGACAGGTAGACTGAAAGTAGGATCCTCCTATATGGCTGTCTTGACTTCCAGTAGAAAAAAATTACCAATACTTCTGGTCAGCAGATAGAAAGGTGACCAACAGCAGGCAATCCTCCTGGATCAGGTCAGAAATTGCTAGTGCCGTTTCAGCTGCTTTGAAGTCTCAAAGGGCCCTATTTAGGCACAGACAGTGCCCCCCTCTGTGGTGATGGTCTCTTGGTGGACTTCAGAAAACATTTTTGGCCGCCCACTAAGTCCTACTCAGCAGACTGTCAAATTCTCCCACTAGAATATCAAGAAGGAACACAGCACAATTTCCTCCCCTTCTTGGTGAGATTCTTTTTAAGAGTTGTATAAATCTTCCTTTAT
>JALGBA010004102.1:0-95000 GCA_023970755.1 Azemiops feae | reverse complement strand
TGATTTGGCAATGAAAAGGATGACTTCCTTAAGGATAACTTAAGGAAGAAAAATAATTTAAAAATGGGGAAAGTAGACTAAGCCTTTACTGCTGATGCCTCCATAATACAGACATAGAATATAGAATCGTAGGGTTGGAAGGGACCCCAGTGGTCTTCTAGTCCAACCCTCTGCTCAAGGCTGGAGACCTTATACCATCACAGGCAATCAGCCTAAGTTCCCAGAGTCCTGAATGACCCTTAAAAACCTTTGGTGGCCTACAGGATTCATCACATTGATTGACTGGTTGATTATGTGCCCTTAGGCTGGTGTTGGTTTAGTGTCCACATAGATAACTTTCTCCAGGGTGAACTGTCTTCAATCCATCTCCCCAACTCTTCTAGGACTATACAGGTAGTCCTCGACTTACAATGACAGTTGAGCCCAAATTTTCGGTTGCTAAGTGAGTCATTTGTTAAATGGGTTTTGCCCCATTTTACGACCTTTCTTTCCACAGTGAATCACTGCAGTTTTTAAATTAGTAACACGGCTGTTAAATGCATCTGGCTTCCCCATTGACTTTGCTTGTCAGAAGGTTGCAAAAAGGGGATCACATGATCCCGGGACACTACAAGCATCATAGGAATCAGTTGCCCAGTATCTGAATTTTGATCAAGAGGCCATGCAATGGTCATAAACGTGAAAGCTGGTCACAAGTCACTTTTTTCAGTGCCATTGTAACTTCAAACGGGGACTATATGAATGGCTGTAAGTTGGGCACTACGTGCATCTATCGTTGCTGTAATTGAGTCTGTCTGCCATGCCGCTGGTTGTTCTCTTGTCTTGCCTTCAATGCTGTTACAGTCTCAGTGTTTTATTCAAATTAATCCAGTCACCAATCCTTTAGATTTTTCAAAAGTAAGAACTGGGTCGTTTAACTTAATCCTCCAAATCCCTGCAGTGGAGTTAAGATGTCATTTGAATAAGACGATCCTTAATTCATGTCAGGCTTTTCTTCTTCTAACATAAACATTCTGTGTATTTAATTCACCATTCATTCATCATTTTGCTCAAGTAATCTTTTTGGTATTTTAAGACGTCTTTTTTCCTGTTTCAATTTCTGTTCGGATGCTTTTTTTTAAAGGATTAACTGCTGGGCCATTGGGAATGCTAAGTCTATCCTTGCAAAACTGACAACATGTAATAATTACGTTTCAGAAAATGTGAGCCGACTGAAAAAGCTCCAGTATTTAAATCTGGCTTTAAACAACATTGAAAAATTTGAAAATTTGGAAGGTAAGATACTTATCCTTCAAAGAATGTTTCCTTGGGCAATGCTTTTTAATACATATGCATCTGTTTCTGCAAAAAGGCAGCACATCTCAACTGTTGTGTTTTCATTTTTCTGTCTGTCACATCCACATACACTGGTGCCTTCTTACTCAACTGCTTTGAAACTCATTGAATTTGGTACTCAATGCATTTTGACACAAATATTTTATCCTAGTGCTTGTTTGCTTGGTACTCGCCACACAATCTAGAATTGTCGGTGTCAGCTGCCTTGTGACTTGCTACATTATTCCTTACGGGAAAAAATTGTTTGGTATTCATTGTAACTCCCGGAACCAATTAATAATGAGTACCAAGGTAACCCTGTATACAGTTTTATGATGATTTTGAGAGTGAACCCAAACTTTTAAGAGGCCACTTGAGGTCCCAGAGCAGTAATAATAGTAATAATATCCCAGGTCCTTGGGAAGGACTCAATTGTTGTTGTTGTTAGTTGCGAAGTCGTGTCCGACCCATCGCGACCCCATGGACAACGTTCCTCCAGGCCTTCCTGTCCTCTACCATCTTCTGGAGTCCATTGAAGCTCACGCCTACTGCTTCAGTGACTCCATCCAGCCACCTCATTCTCTGCCGTCCCCTTCTTCTCTTGCCCTCCATCTTTCCCAGCATTAGGCTCTTCTCCAGTGAGTCCTTCCTTCTCATTAGGTGGCCAAAGTACTTGAGTTTCAACTTCAGGATCTGGCCTTCTAAAGAGCAGTCGGGGTTGATCTCCTCTAGGACTGACCGGTTTGATCGCTTTGCAGTCCAGGGGACTCGCAGGAGTCTTCTCCAGCACCATAGTTCAAAGGCCTCAATTCTTTTGCGTTCAGCCTTTCTTATGGTCCAACTTTCACAGCCATACATTGCAACTGGGAAAACCATGGCCTTGACTATACGTACTTTTGTTGGCAGGGTGATGTCTCTGCTTTTTAGTATGCTGTCTAAATTTGCCATAGCTTTCCTCCCCAGGAGCAAGCGTCTTTTAATTTCTTGGCTGCAGTCCCCATCTGAAGGAGAAGGACTCAATAGCTGGGTAAAAATGCCAAATCCAGTTTAAATATCTGGCTGACTGAGCAAACAATAATACTATATTTAATTTATATGTTGTGTGACTCCCAGTGATTCTGTGCACATCTAGTTAACCAACATTCTCTGAATGTGTGCGTCCTGCATACTTCTAGTTTAAAATCAGAAACAAATATTTTTGATTTCATAGGCATAAAAAAACCAGGATGGGAGGAAGCTGTTGTTTCTGATCGCATATTATTAATTTATAAAATGCACTGACTACCCAAATCCCAAAGGATTCTAGGCAGGTCACGAAGTATAAAAGAGGATGATAAAGTAATATATAAAATTACATAATAAAATATAATATGCTGCAGTGCAATAATAATACAAACACTATTGATGGCTATTGTCTTGACATCTGAAAGTTGTAAATCGCTTTCCTGTTTTTGCACCTCTGAACGTTTAAACGTTTACATCTGCTTTATGAGAAAATGTTTTATGACTTGAGAAGCAAATTTCAAATCATTTTTAAATTAACGTTGCTCATCTTTTTAGCATCTGATATTTACCTTCATGAAAAGGACGAGCGAGGAAGAGGGTCAGCATGGTGACTCTGAGATAGATGTGTTTGTTAATTAAATGTAGAGTTGATCGTTCTGTTTTAAAAGTCCTTTTTTAATTTTCAAACAGGTTGTGAAGATCTGCAGAAGCTGGACCTGACAGCCAATTTCATTGGAGAATTGTCTAGCGTCAAAATACTGGAAAAGAATATACATCTTGAAGAGCTCTTCCTTGTAGGAAATCCATGCACTGATTTTGAAGGCTACAGGCAGTTTGTGGTCGCTACCCTACAACAACTCAGGGTATGTCTTATTATATTTAATGGATTATATTAAAATAAAATTCAATTCAAATAAATAAAGAAATAAATTTAAATAATAGTAGCCCCCCCCCTTTCTGTCAAAGGGAGAAATTTAACCTCCTTATGCAAACATATAGATAAGTACGTTATAAAAAGTAGTAAAATCAGGAAGGTAACATCAAATAAGGAAGAAAAAAAAAACGTACTATGCCGTGGTCCTTTATTAGGGAATTTATTGCATTTTACTTAAAAGGGTTTATTGCTGTTGTGATACGTATAGGATTGTATAGTCTGGGGAATTCTGGGAGTTGAAGTCCACAAGACTCTAGAAAGAGCGCAGAGAAGAGCAACAAAGATGATCAGGGGACTGGAGGCTAAAGCATATAAGGAACGGCTGCTGGAATTGGGTATGTCTAGTCTAATGAAGAGAAGGATGAGAGGGACACGATAGCAGTGTTCCAATATTTGAAGGGCTGCCCCAAAGAAGAGGGGGTCAAGCTATTCTCCAAAGCGCCTGAAGACAGGACAAGAAGCAATGGATGGAAACTAACCAAAGGGAGATGACATATGTTAATGCTATTTTAATCAGGTGATTTGCACCTTAAAGAATTTTAATTTACACCCTAATTAGAATATCTGTGTGCATGTGGGGAAGAGAAAGAGATGCAGATACATTAGCAAAATAAGACAGATCTGCAACCACACTGATTAGTATTTCTTCTGTATTGTCACTGAAAAGTGTGATTATTCTGAATGTTACAATGTGATGCTTAAAACGTTAGGTTACAATGAGAATAATTATGTTAGTCCATCTTAGTTGAAAAAATATATGATATGGACATGTCCATAAAATCACCAGGAGAAGGAGAAGAAACTTCACTTTTCATTTTTACACAGCTATTATTTTCTAACAGAACAATTAACCAGTGGAACAACCTGCCTCCAGAAGCTGTGAATGCTCCAACACTGGACGTTTTTAAGAAGAGACTGGACAGCCATTTGTCTGAAATGGTATAGGGTTTCCTGCCTGAGCAGGGGGTTGGACTAGAAGACCTCCAAGGTCCCTTCCAACTTTATTATTATTATTATTAAGTCTTAAAGTTGCCACGGTAGAGCGAGGCAGGAGAAAACCTTGTCACGCCTACCAACCCATTGCTCCTTTCCTGCAGATCTTACCAGCCACAAACATTCCTAATGAGAGAGGCAGCTGGCATATGCAGAAGCTCGTGCAGGTTGGGCAACTTTTGAATTAAAGGATTAAGCGTCAGTAGGATTATACAGGTAGTCCTCAATTTACGAGCACAACTGAGCTGCAAATTTCTGCTGCTAAGCATACTTGATTTTACATGGGATAACAGCAGCAAGAATTATATTTGCACAATACTGGAAGAGCGAAGAAACACCACCAGAAGAAGAAATAATTAAAAAAAATACTGGACTGGGCAGAAAAGGACAGACTTACTTTAAGGTTGAAAGAAAAAGAAGAAACAGAACATTTTCAAACTTGGGACCTATTTTATCAATGGTTAGAGAAAAGATTTAGGGATTAGGAATTTAATTTGTAATTTGGTGAATAAGATACTCAGACAACATGTTTTTGTTGAATGATTACTATTGAATGCTGTTAAAAAAAATAAAAACTTTATAGAAAAAAATTCTGTTGCTAAGCGAGACATTTGTGAAGTGAGTTTGGCTCCATTTTACGACCTTTCTTGCCACAATTGTTAAGTGAATCGGTGCAGTTGTGAACTTAGTAACACGATCGTTAAGCGAATCTGGCTTCCCCATTGACTTTGCTTGTCAGAAGATTGCAAAAGGGGATCATATGACCCCGGGACATGGCAATGGTCATAAGTATGAGCCAGTTGCCAAGCGGCTGAATTTTGATCACGTGACCGCGGGGACGCTGCAACGGTTGTAAGTGTGAAAAACGGTCCTACGTCACTTTTTTCAGCACTGTTGTAACTTGGAGCGATCACTAAACGAAAGGTTGTAAGTCAAAGACTGTCTGTACTCGGTTATCTCACGCCAGTAGGTAGGAACAATATTTTCACACTGTTTTAGGAATTTTGTCTCTTTCCGGGAATGGGAAATCACGTCTCAAGATTTGATGATTCACTATTAAATTTTGGCAGGCCCTACCTAATGAATTCCACTAAAAAAGAGGTTTGGGTGTCTCCTGAGAATAATATGTCTCAGCTTTTATTTTTCCTACACCTTTTTTAAGAACGTGTAACTAAGGAAAGAATCATGGAGGGTACATTTGCTTGACGATCTATTCCTAAAATTGTGTGAAAATACCGTTCACGCTTCCATGCGAAGCATCAGTGAACATTGTCCTGGCCCTTTTATCACATAATATTTCTTTTGAAAAAGTTCTCCATCCTTGCAACGCCTGTGATTTTTATGATCATTTGAGCTAGAGGAAATTGGAGTTCAATCAATTGATTCGTTTAAATGCAATAAAAAGAATAATTTCATAAAAAAAAAGAGGGATAGATTTCTTGTGCAGTGTATTGAAAGATCATTTTCTCTCTCTCTCTCTCTCTCTATCCCCACCCCCCTTCTTTTTAAAGTTTTTGGATTGCAAAGAGATAACACGGTCAGAAAGGATTCAGGCTTTACAGAACTACCCTGCGCTAGAAAGAAAAATCCACGAGCAGGAACAAAACTATCTCCTGAAAAGAGAAGAAGAAAAAAAAGAGGCAGAAAGACGGATGCCAGAAAAGCAGAAGGAAAGGAAGGAGAAGAAGAAGAAAGGACAGCCTCCGGGGTTTGATAAACAATCACGCGCAGATATTAAGACACCCACGTAGGTGCCTCTGTAGTTCATCTGGGGCAGAAAAAAACTGAGTGTAGGAATATATTTATTTATTCAATTTTCAGTTATTTAATTTGTATGGCCACTCATCTCACCAAGCGATTCTCAGCGGTGAACAAAATTAAAAAAATAAATAGCAAAATTAAAATACCTAGCAGCGGAGAATAAGTCACCTATCACGAACACTAAATTAACTATGAAATAGATCCCTGCACATGCTCGGGGTGCCACGTCCGGGTGCAGAATCAGGTATTGAAGGACTTAGAAAAAGTCAGCAGGGTAAAGACCATCCTGACCTCCAGACGGAGAATGATGGATGCTGGGGCAGAATAGGCACATCTCCTACGCATCTTCCAACCTGCATTCCTTAGTTCAGGGGTCCCCAACTCCCGGTCCGTGGACCAGGACCAGGCCGCGGCATGCCAGCAACTGGTCCGCACAAACCAAGAAAGCCCCATCCACAGGATGAAAGAAAATGGATGAAAGTTGGATGAAAGAAAATGTCCTCTTCTGTCATGGCTAGAACTTAGCCACCAACATCACTGTAGCTCATGGCCACAGTGTCATGGTAGAATTTAGCCACCACCATTACTGTAGCTCATGGCTACAGTGTCATTGCTAGAACTTAACCACCACCATCACTGTAGCTCATGGCTACAGTGTCATTGCTAGAACTTAGCCACCACCATTACTGTAGCTCATGACTACAGTGTCATGGCTAGAACTTAGCCACCACCATTACTGTAGCTCATGGCTACAGTGTCATTGCTAGCACTTAGCCACCACCATCACTGTAGCTCATGGCTACAGTGTCATTGCTAGAACTTAGCTACCACCATCACTGTAGCTCATGGCCACAGTGTCATGGCTAGAACTTAGCCACCACCATCACTGTAGCTCATGGCTACAGTGTCATTGCTAGAACTTAGCCACCACCATCACTGTAGCTCATGGCTACAGTGTCATGGCTAGAACTTAGCCACCACCATCACTGTAGCTCATGGCTACAGTGTCATGGCTAGAACTTAGCCACCACCATTACTGTAGCTCATGGCTACAGTGACATTGCTAGCACTTAGCTACCACCATTACTGTAGCTCATGGCTACAGTGTCATGGCTAGAACTTAGCCACCACCATCACTGTAGCTCATGGCTACGGTGTCATTGCTAGAACTTAGCCACCACCATTACTGTAGCTCATGGCTACGGTGTCACGGCTAGAACTTAACCACCACCATCACTGTAGCTCAACTTTGCCTTCCTGCTGCACAGTTTCTGGGCAAGGAGGCCCACTTCCAAACAAAGCACCCAGATGCTTTGCTTTGTTTTAGTAGGACATTATTTGTAGAGTCCAGAGTCATTCTTGCAAACAGACGTCATGCTGGAAATTGATGCTTTGCTTTTCAACAGACTTAATTCCTCATTCGTTCAAATGGAGCCGGTAGGGTAGGGTCAGAAGGCCGGGCTGCTCTCCAACAGGTCTAGACAGGTGGCTGGAGAGCAGGATTTGAAGTGGGTCAATAAGTGTCCCAAGATTTTCTTTTGCCCATTACATTCCAGCTACTACTCTGTAGAAGGAGCAGAGAACCACCGAAATTCTGAAGAAGGAGATGAATTTCGTCAATTAATACTTGAGGACGACGATGAAGACAGTGACTTTTGGGGTGAACCTGTGCCTCATACCCCAGAGGCTAGGTTAGAAATCCACCAGTATCTTGAAGAGAAAAGGAAAGAAAGAGAAAATAAGTATGCATAATTTTTATATATGACATAGACAGACAGACAGATCTAATCCGATGTCTTATTTTAAGGTTTATTTCATGAGATGGAGGGTGATTGTGAAGTGCTGCAAAGCCACATCGCCCGAAGCCTTATCTAAAATCTTCCCTGAAATGGCTGCCACTAATGACTGAATTTGTAGCTTGTACTAAGTTGTTCAATTATGGTTTGGTGAACACACTGCAGTTGACTAGATTCATATAACCTCTACTAAGCCTTAGTTTAGCTTCAGTTCCGCTAAGGGCCAGACTTCAGTTGCCTCAATATTGGATTTCATTAAAGATTAAAATGGATCCCACAAAGCAGAAACATACCATTTGTGGAGGCCATTGTTTTCCAATGGTCCAGTAACATTAGGATCAATCAGGGGACCTTCATAACAACAACATCCGCAGAGCAAGGTTTGCTGACTATATTTTATTATGTTTATCGTAATAACCTGAATATTGTAAAAACAAGATCTCAAACAGGCGGATTATTTTAGAAATAAATTAAAACTACACCTCTAGAGTAACAAACGTTAGAGAGGTGTTGCAAGAGACAAGAAAACAGGAATTAGATAGGAATTTGGTACCCAAGGATCAAATAAGCTGAAGGAGCCATTACCCTTGTGTGGATTATACTTGATTTGCTTTCCTAAAATAAGCATTCTCTCAACACATTAAAGCAAATGGGATGTTTTCGTGTGTCTTAAAATGAAGGCTTTGTCCTCTTTCTGCTGCTGTCTTTGCTACCTTGTGGAAGGAATAAAAGCACAAAATGTTATCAAAACAAAAAAACAACAACCCGTTTTTTAATATTTTTTTTAACAGAGAACAAGGAAACAAAGAGAAACCTCTGAGGACTTTGATCACCCCAGAAGGAAGAGTTTTAAACGTAAATGAAGCCAAGTATGTAAAAAGAGATAAACAATTCATGAACCATTTTGAGCACTCCGATTGGTTAAATAAAGGGCAGGCGACCCACTTCCTTTCGTAGGCTAAATGAGGAGGAAAATATAACATTTTTTCCCCATTTCCTCCCCAAGTTTAGATATCAGCCCTTTGTTTCAGAATCTGCCCTGTGGGAACAGAAGCCCCAAATGCCAAGATGTACGTTCAAAGCCTTAACCCTTTTGTATATATGTGACAAATTTTCACATAGGTTCAAGAGGCAGGACTTTGATGAGATGCCCTTGAGCGCTCCCTTGATTGTGGCACTCAGCCCTGGGTGCTACTAAACTCCACACAGACGCTTCTCTTTTCCTTAAAATTCAAATTAGTTAAATGTTGCTCCCCTCCGTTCCGTTTTTCACGTAGCCCAAATGAATTATTAAAACTAAAAGGCCCGTGAAGTAATCTGGATTCAAAGGGCAAAAGGTGATTCACATCACATGTAGATATATTTATTTACTTAACTTATTTATTAAATTTATATGCCGCCTATTTCACTGGGCCAAGTGACCGTACGGCGGAAAAATAGCATAAAACCATAGATATCTCCCTTTCTGGAGCCCAATAATCCCTGAATTCAGGGTAGAGTTAATAATAATAATAATAATAATAATAATAATAATAATAATAATAATAATAATAATAATAATAATAATAATAATAATAATAATAATAATAATTAATAATAATAAAGTTGGAAGGGACCTTGGAGGTCACCTAGTCCAACCCCCTGCCCAGGCAGGAAACCCTATAGCATTTCAGACAAATGGCTGTCCAGTCTCTTCTTAAAAACTTCCACACATCATAAGGACTTTAAAAAGATATCCCAAAGAAGATATAAAGGAAAATTTAAGGCTCAGGATGAACAAAAAATTGATGCTGGTCTGCGCTTAATTTAGAAGGACCTCTGCTAAAAAAGCATTTCCCTGCTGAATCAAACACAATTCTGAGCTTGCACAGAGAACATACATATATGAAAGCTAAACTATTAGGCTTAAGGACAACATAAAAATGAAACTGATGCATTATTTCTACCTGAACTATGTAAAACCTATCCTTTCAAAGTCATTTTACAGGAATAAAATTTCCTGTTTCAGCTATATCTGGATTTTTCCTCTAATTTTCTTGGAATACCAGTCAGTTCACTCTGAGGCTTTTGGGGGAGACTGAACGATCTCCATTTTCTCCTCAGTCTCAGTTTCCATTTCCTTTTTTATTCTTCAACAGGCCAAAGCTTTTTGTCCATCTAAAAGGCGAGTGGTTGAGGCAATAACAACAACAACAACAATAATAATAATAATAATAATAAAGTTGGAAGGGACCTTGGAGGTCATCTTCTAGTCCAACCCCCTGCTCAGGCAGGAAACCCTATATCATTTCAGACAAACTTCCAGTGTTGGAGCATTCACCGCTTCTGGAGGCAGGTTGTTCCACTGGTTAATTGTTCTGTCAGGAAGTTTCTCCTTAGTTCTAGGTTGCTTCTCTCCTTGGTTAGTTTCCATCCGCTGCTTCTTGTCCTGCCTTCAGGTGCTTTGGAGAATAGCTTGACTCCCTCTTCTTTGTGGCAGCCCCTGAGATACTGGAACACTGCTGTCATGTCCCCCCTCGTCCTTCTCTTCATTAAACTAGACATACCCAATTCCAGCAACCGTTCCTTATATGTTTTAGCCTCCAGTCCCCTGATCCTCTTTGTTGCTCTTCTCTGTACTCTTTCTAGAGTCTCAACATCTTTTTTACATCGTGGTGACCAAAACTGGATGGTTGGGGGAGATGGGATGGAGCTGAGCATTTACTGGCCGGATGCCCTTCCTAATGCCTATGCAGAGTTCACAGCAGACATTTTTTTTTCTTTACACCCTAGGATAGTGATGGCGAACCTTTTAGAGACTGAGTGCCCAAACTACAACCAAAACCCACTTATGCATCATCGAGTGCTGGGTGGGTGTGGCCTATTGGCTGGGTGCGGCCCATTGAGTGGGCGTGGCCAATTGGGTGGGCGTGGCTGCGGTGGTAACGGCAGACTGGGTGGGACTAAAAAGTTCAATCAATCAATTCCAACTTTGCAAGATCTTTTTCTTTTCCGCGAGAAGTTGAAATTGACTGATTGAACCTTTTTTTTTTTTGCACACGGCGGCGGAGGCCTAAAGCGAAAAGGTTTTATAAAACCCAGCTGAAGGCCTAGGACTGGGGCGACGGCGCGCGTGCCCACAGAGAGGGCTCTGAGTGCCGTCTCTGGCACCCGTGCCATAGGTTCGCCACCACTGCCCTAGAGAGAAATATCTGCCACTACCTAGGATTGAATTCTCAACCTTCCGAATGGAAGGCGAGCATCTTCTCCACTAGGCCACCACATTCTTCAAAACCGTAGATGTAAAAACATGAAAAGCATTAAAATTAAAAACAGTTAAATACAAGGTTAAAACCAAGAGCATGGACAATATGGGGAGGGACTTTTGCTTCTCACTCAGCTCCCCCTCCAGCATAGGGCAACCCCACCGGGACCTCAAGCTGATTGGCAGAGCCAGGTTTTAAGGGTCTTCCGGAAGGCCAGGAGTGTGGGGACCGACCTCAAGTTCAGAAGGAGAATATTCCATTTTTTTTTCATTTCCAATTTTTTTTGTTCTTTTTAACCATAATTAAACATATGTTTAATCTTTTGACGTTCCGTTTAATACATCCGATCATCTAATCTTTTAACTCTATTCAAAACATTTTGTTTTAATTTATCTGTTGGGAGTTTTCTTAAAGCCAATTACATTTAAATATCTAAAACATTTCCTTTACGTTAACCATCCCAAACATTTTTATCTTTCTCATATCGAAAAACAAAGCCAAAAAACAAAACAAAACCCTATATTACTTGGGGGGTTCATCCCTCTTCAGCTCAAATTCATTTATATCCAAAATCTTTTTATTTTTTTCAACCATATTCAAACAGATGTTTAATTTTTTAAATATTCCTTCTGATACCTCCTATCATCTAATTTCTCAATTCTCACTTTAGCCCTCTTCTTTTTTTTGCAAACATCTTTCCCAATCAATATGTTCCGTTGAATCAAAGAGTCTTTCGGTAGTCCTGCAAATGTTGTTGTAGATATAAGAGGCAAATCAAGCAAAATGTCTTTGTAGAAAGATTTTGCCCAGAAGGAGAATATTCCAGAGAGCAGGGGCCACAGCAGAGAAGGCCCTTCTCCTTGATCCCACTAGCTGAAATACTTTGACCAAAAGGGTCCAGAAGAGATCTCTTCTGCCAGCGTGAGTGGGGCGGGCCCATCCCATTGCAGCAAGACCTCAGATTATCCTGATGGATGCACACATGGGATCAGTCAGGAGTGCCTTAAAGCAGACATTGCTTTTTCCTGTGGTTATGTGACAGCTGCAAAAGGGAAGCTATTGCAAAAGAAGGAAAGAAAGATACAGTAAAGTCTTTCCAGCGAGTGTCACGTGTACATCCGTGTGCACCTGGAATCGCAGGTCGCCTTTTGAATCCAAGTTGTTGCACAGCATTAAAATACAGCACCAACTTCAACGCCACTCCAGTCTGACAAAAGGAAGCGATGACAACTTCTCAACGTGGGAACGACGAATAGCGACAGGAAAGAGGCATCGCTGTCTTATCTGCAGGATATCTCAGGAAACCGAGCATTTTATCAACAGCTCTACACCGTGCTGGAGAAAAACAATACAGTGACAGTTGCACGAAATAGAGCTGGGGAAGACAACGAGTCTATAATGGCTCAAAGCTTTGTGTTGACGGATGAGAATTACACTTGTGACAACTGAAAACAGGGCTGAGGGAGGTCTGCAGAGCTCCAGTAATTTGGATTGTCAATAGAGTTGTCTTTTGTTAATACAGGGGAAAGGCTGAGCACAAAAGAATTGAGGCCTTTGAACTATGGTGCTGGAGAAGACTCCTGTGAGTCCCCTGGACTGCAAGGCGATCAAACCGGTCAGTCCTAGAGGAGATCAACCCCGACTGCTCTTTAGAAGGCCAGATCCTGAAGTTGAAACTCGGCCACCTAATGAGAAGGAAGGACTCACTGGAGAAGAGCCTAATGCTGGGAAAGATTGAGGGCAACAAAAGAAGGGGACGACAGAGAATGAGGTGGCTGGATGGAGTCACTGAAGCAGTAGGCGTGAGCTTAAATGGACTCCAGAAGATGGTAGAGGACAGGAAGGCCTGGAGGAACGTTGTCCATGGGGTTGCGATGGGTCGGACACGACTTTGCAACTAACAACAACAAAGCACCGTTCGGGAGGGAGGCCTCAATTCAGCCTCCTGTACCTCCAGGGGCTCCTAGTGATACTTGTGAAAATGTCACCGGCAGTGTGAGACTGACATTTTTAATGGATAGAAACTGTGAATGGATTTCTACCGAGGACAGAATTTGGTGTGAAGCACCAAACCCTGATTTCGTGTTGTAGTTTCCGAGGCTTTCAGAAGGGAAACAGGAGCTGCAAGGCCATCGTGAATTTGAAACAGTTGCTTCTCCCGAATTAGAAATAAAGAGATAAATACATTTTAAAACACCTCTGGCGACAAGAGGAAACCCACCAATCAAATAAGTGGAAAAATGAGGGTAAATTAGTGTGAGGGGAAAAAAATGTATTTATTTGTTATGTCCAAAGTGGTTTTTCTTAGATACTTAAAGGAATAAGGTAAATTCTGAAAATTGAAATGGATCGTTATGTTTTTTTATTTTTTTAAATAGGAACTCTTAAATTTCCTCCCTTGTAGTTGGTGATGTAAGACAACACAGCTTTTGTCTGGAAACTTAACACACACACAGAGACATAGAAAGGCAGAGAGAATGATAAATATGCATGGATAATAATTAGTTTTGAATTTAATGTTAACTTAATTAGTTTTTTTTTGCCAGTAGATGTCTCTCTTTCAGCACAAATGTGTAGCTTTGAATTACGTGGACCTTCTGTCATTTATCCCATCATGTTTCGACTTAAAAACAGGCCCGGACTTTTAACCACGATCGGGTTTTTAGATTTCGCAAACCTATTTGGGGAAGGATGTGTATCTTGCTAACTGCTATATCCTCCCCTCTTGAATACAAAACCACAACCAATTGAACTTTTGACTCTGCCCTTCCTCCAGTCCAGTCTGTAATGCCCAGATCTTGCTGCTATTTATTGCCAGGCTGCCTTTCTCCTTGGAAGAAGACGATGAAAAACACCGCTTCATTTTGGATCTTGCTGTTTACAGGTCAGAAGGATTTGTTTTATGGGCTCTTTTTCTGAGATTGCTTAGGGAGGCTGTTGATTTTGATTTGGCTTTTCGTTCACAGCCCGAAGAGGAAAAAATAATAATAATAATAATTTTGCATTAAATAAAAGGTGGTATTGGATGCAGGTGGCACACAATCTGTTGAACTATGTACATGTCCATCACTCTGCTTTTGAGGGGACCTCGGGGAACAGAGAGATGCTAAGCTAAACGATCTCCTCCCTTCTCTTTCAGACATTTGGACATCTCCTTCCTTAATGTTGATGTGCAGCCTACTTATGTCCGGGTAACGGTCAAAGGAAAGGTTCGTATTATTTGTCGTTATTGCTTTGAGTCTTATTTTTTTTTTCCCCCCAAAGCCTATTTCATTTGGATTTGTTTTGTCTTTATGATGTTGGCTTCCCATAAGGAGGCCAGCTCTGTCATTCTGATCCGGCTTGGTTGTAAGAAAGACATTGAAGAGGCAGCGAGATGATCATGCCAACACAGTCCTAGGCTGCATTACCAGAGGGGTAGAATCAAGATCACTTGAAGTATTAATACTGCTTTATAAAGCTTAGTAAGACCACACCTGGAATACTGCATCCCCGTGATATAAAAAAAGATATTGAGACTCTTTTAGAAAGAGTGCAGAGAAGAGCAATGAAGATGATTAGGGGATTGAAGGGTAAAATATATGAATAAAAGCCTCCATCACTGGAGGCCTTTAAGTAGAGACTGGACAGCCACTTGGCTGGAAAGGTATAGGGCAGGGGTAGGCAGCCTTGGCTCTTTTATGACTCGTGGACTTCAATTCCCAGAATTCCTGAGCCAGCCTGGCTCAGCTTGGAAACTCTCCCTTTCCCCTCAGCCTGGCTGGCTCAGGAATTCTGGGAGTTGAAGTCCACGAGTCATAAAAGAGCCAAGGTTGCCTACCCCTGGTATAGGGTCTCCTGCTTGAGCAGGGAGTTGGACTAGAAGACCTCCAAGGTCCCTTCCAACTCTGTCATTCTGTCATCATATACAATAGGCTTTCCCTTCCTAGCGCCTTCTGTGAGTTTCTGACTCTTCCTGATCAGCATTGTGTGAGACCTACGAGTGTTGTGTTGTGGTCCAAGCACTTTTGAGGGTGTTCAGACAGGGCAGAACTGATGGATGGAGGAGGCAAAGCTGCATTCAAAGTAGGGGGCAGCTTGCAGCTAAACAGTGAAGGAAATTCGCACTGGTTATAAGGCCAAAAGAAGTGAAACCCAATGTGAGATAGGTCATGGACAAGCAATTGGCTTCAACACTCCTACCAGAGGCACAGAAAAATGGAATCATAGCACCGGAAGGGACCTTGGAGGTCTTCCAATCCAACCCCCTGCTCAAAGCAGGAGACCTTATATGGCACACGTGCCAGAGGGGGCACTCAGAGCCCTCTCTGTGGGCATGCATGTCATCGCCCCAGCCCCACCTCCCCCCACAGCCCCTTCCTCACCAGCAGCCCTCCCGGAAGACAACTCACCCCCAGGCGCGGCCCGCACGGAGCAGAGCAGCCAAGGACATGGCAGCAGGGACAAAAGTCCACCCTCGTGTCCCGTTGTGTGCAGACAATGCTGCGGGATGCGGGCGGAGGGTGTGGCTGCCATGGCGCTGCTGGGCTGCCTGGGCGATCTTCTGTGGCAGGCCGTGGAGGTGGTGGGTGGCCCTGCGGGCAGGTGGGGCAGGGGGGCAATGGGCAATGGGGGGGTGGTTTTGGGGCACTCGGTCTCTAAAAGGTTCACCATCATTGCCTTATACCATCCCAGTCAAACCATTGTCCATTCGGAACACCAAGTTAGTCCTGATGATGGTGGAAGAGAGGCAGACCCGGTGTATCCTTCCAGGGTCTTAGTTTTAAAATGTCGGCTTTCATGCAGGTAACTGGTGAACTTGGTCTTGTGTGCACTTGTTTGAGTCTCAGAATGTTCTTTTTTTTTTTTTATTCCCCAATCTGAATTCTTGAACTTGTCAAAAATACCAGACTTAGTTTCCAAGGGGGTATCGCTTCAGCCTCATCCAGCTTTTGTTTCCAAGGTATGCAGTGATGCTCTCAGGAACTAGGCCAAGAGATGTAAATGCTCAGTGGAAGGAACGTGATCCTTTGAAAAGTTGCAAAGCAATATGTACCCAACCCAAATGTCTGAGTTCCCAGATAAGGCTTCAAATCATCACACCTACAAGCCAATAACTAGAGCTTCAGTCAGGCTTACCATTCTTCCTTTGCTTCCTGCTAAATATTTTGACTTAAGATTTTTTTAAAAAAAAACTTTAATGTTAAGGTGGTGGCTCAGACAGTCCGAAAAATAATTACCTTCAAAGCTGAAATTCATACTAAACCGGAGCTTCCCTTTCTCCCCTATTATGTTTGTTTTAATTCTTCTGGATCGCACTTCTTTCATTTTTGGTTTTAAAAAGCCTAGTAGTATGTTATTATTAAATATTCTAGTTCAGGGGTCCCCAACCTTGGCAACTTTAAGACCTGTGGACTTCAACTCCCAGCGGTTTTACTCATTATGCATCGCCCAGAGTCACCTTTGGAGAGATAGGCAACTATTTAAGATAGATAGCTAGCCAGCTAGATAGATAGAGATAGATAGATATAGATATAGATATAGATATAGATATAGATATAGATATAGAGATAGATAGATAGATAGATAGATAGATAGATAGATAGATAGATAGATAGATAGATAGAGATAGAGATAGACAGATAGATAGATAATAGATAGATAGATAATAGATAAATAGATAATAGATAATAGATACATAGAGATATAGAGATAGATAGATAGCTAATAGAGATAGATATATAGATATAGATAGATATAGATATATTGAAATATAGATATAGATATATAGATATAGATAGATAGATAGATAGATAGATAGATAGATAGATAATAGAGATGTAGATAGATAATAGAGATAGAGATAGAGAGATAGAGATAGAGATAGCTATAGCTATAGATAGATAGATAGATAGATAGATAGATAGATAGATAATAGAGAGATATAGATATAGAGATAGAGATAGATAGATAGATAGATAGCTAATAGCTAATAGATAATAGATAAATAGATAATAGATAATAGATAATAGATAGAGATACAGAGATAGATAGCTAATAGAGAGATAGATATATAGATATAGATAGATATAGATATATTGAAATATAGATATAGATATATACAGTAGATATAGATAGATAGATAGATAATAGATAGAGATATAGAGATATAGATAGATATAGATAGATAGATAGATAGATAGATAGATAGATAGATAGATAGATAGATAGATAGATAGATAGATGATGGATAGATAAATGATACAACAAAATAATAGCTGTGTAAAAATGACAAGTGAAGTTTCTTCTCCTTCTGGTGATTTTATAGACATGTCCATATCATATATTTTTTCAACTAAGATGGACTAACATAATTATTCTCATTGTAACCTAACGTTTTAAGCATCACATTGTAACATTCAGAATAGAATAATCACACTTTTCAGTGACAATACAGAAGAAATACTAATCAGTGTGGTTGCAGGTCTGTCTGATTTTGCTAATGTATCTGCATCTCTTTCTCTTCCCCACATGCACACAGATATTTCTAATTAGGGTGTAAATTAAAATTCTTTTAAGGTGCAAATCACCTGATTAAAATAGCATTAACATATGTCACCCGAGAGCAGCAATTCCATAAATCCTCTGGGATTAAAATCATGTTATTCATATTATTAATTATTTATCTAGATCACAGACCTTTTTTTTTATTCATTTGTTGATTGATTGATTGATAGATACATGTCATTAAGTTAGTATGGAATGTTAGCAACGCCTCCGATAGATTGTCTCTAAATACTCTGCCTCAGGCTGGACCTTCAGATCTTCCAATGATGCTACGGTTTCCCCAGTAGCTGTGAGTAGCTTATAATGGCTGTCAGAATTGGCCATAAGGCAGGCTGAGTGCTGAAGAATGGATGCTTTCGAATGGTGGTGTTGGAGAAGAAGGCCCTCGAGGAATCCCTTGGACTGAAAGGAGATCCGGTCCGTCAATCCTAAAGGAAATCAACCCTGACTGCTCTTTGGAAGGACAAGAGACTGAAGCTCAAATACTTTGGCCACCAAATGAGAAGAAAAGACTCCTTGGAGAAGACCCTGATTGTTGTGAAAGATTGAAGGAGAAGGGGACGGCAGAGGAGGAGATGGTTAGGTAGCGTCATCGAGGCAATGAACATGAATTTGGTCAGACTCCGAGAGGCAGTGGAGGACAGGAGGGCCTGGCGTGCTGTGATCCATGGAGTTGCGAAGAGTTGGACATGGTTTACTGACCCAACAACAACAAAAACCGATTGCTGCTGTAACTGAGTCCATCCACCTTACCCTGACATGTTGCATCGTCATAACCCCTCCAAATTAAGCTTAGCAAGCTGAAGGGTTTGGATTATTTCTGCATCAAATAGCACAGTTTGTTGCAATGGTGTGTGGGACCGACCTTGGGAGGGAGGAAGAAGAGCTGAAGCCTGGACAATGGTCTGATGAATGAAAACTCAGTCCAAAGGAGTGGGGCGGGGGGGGGGGATGGAGAAAGCCTCTCAGAAGGGACCCTCTCTTCATTTTCAGGAGAGTAAAAATTAAAAAATGGGAGGGGTACTTTCAAACTTGCAAGAGTCTTATCAATGCAGCCTTATGACAGAGTTAATGCTTGTGGTTGTGCTTCTGGTCTGAGCTACCTCAAAGGCTAATATTTGTTGGTGTGTGTGTTTTTTTTAAAAAGGCATTTCAACTTGTGCTACCCGAAGAAGTCAAGCCAGATAGCAGCGTTGCTGAAAGATCTCAGACTACTGGACATTTGGTTATCAGCATGCCAAAGGTGGGGCAAAGATTGAACAGAGATATTATAAAGTGCAGTTTCAACTTTGACCTATTTGCACAAATATCCTCCTTTGCTGCCCTCCCTCCCTCTTCTCCTTCCTTCCCTTCCTTCTCCTATCCCTCCCTCCCCTTCATCTCCTTCCTCCCTCCCTCCCTCCCTTCCTTTCCTCTTTCTTCTCCTTCCTTTCCTTCCTTCCTTCCCCTACCCTCCCATCCATCTCTCTCCTTCCTTCCTTCCTTCCTTCCTTCCCCTTCCCTCCCATCCCTCTCCTTCCTTCCTTCCTTCCTTCCTTCCTTCCTTCCTTCCTTCCTTCCCTCCCTCCCTCCATTCCTTCCTTTCTTCTCCTTCCTTTCCTTCCTTCCCCTACCCTCCCATCCATCTCTCTCCTTCCTTCCTTCCTTCCTTCCTTCCTTCCTTCCTTCCCCTACCCTCCCATCCCTCTCCTTCCTTCCTTCCTTCCCTCCCTCCTCCCTCCCTCCCTCCCGTCCATTCCTTCTTTCTTCTTCCTTCCTTGCCTTCTTCCTTCCCCTACCCTCACTATCTCTCTCTCTCCTTCCTTCCTCCTTCCACTACCCTCCTTCTCTCTTCCTTCCTTCCTTCCCCCTCTTTCTCGCCGTCCTTCCTTCCTTCCTTCCTTCCTCCGTCTCCCTGTCCTTCTCTTACCCCTCCCTCCCATCTCCTTCTTCTCCTTCCTCCCCTACCCCCCAGCTCCTTCCTTCTCTTACACCTCCTCCTCCCTCCCTCCCTCCCTCCTCCCTCCCTCCCCTTTTCTGAATTTGTTCTGAAATGTGATTCCTTATCCAAGTTGTATGTAGCCAACTTCCTTCAAGTTTTCGCCATCTGTCTGGGTCCCTCATTAATTCAGGCAGTGCATCTGCAGTGACAGGTTTGCAGCCTCATCAATGGCTGGAATCCTGCCTGAATTTTATTCTTTTGAGCAACATCCCGCTTCTCCAAAACAAATTTCATTTAAAATCCATCCCTATTAGTTTCAGAAGACCCACTTTGGCAAATCGGTGTGGACACTTTAGAATCCTTTGCAGAGATTTTGAAGATTTTTCTGACAATTGAATATTCATCCCAGTTGATTTATATTCTGGCTTTTCATCTTTAGAAGGAAGCTTATTCCATTTTTTCTGCATTATCATGGGATGTGTATATTATTTTCCACCCAGAAAATGGGCCAAAAATCCCAAGGGAACGCTTTGTGATGAAATGAAGTCTCATGGGGCTTTTTCATTAGCATTTATACCATCAGAAGGTCTACCTTTGGGAAATCATTGATGAATTACAGGGAAGAAATTGTCAGTACCGTTTTTTTCTGCTTATTCACTTGAAAAAGTGTTTTAAGGACCACGTGTGGCCAACTAGAAGTTCTCCTTTAGCATGCTGGATTTTTCTTCTACTTTCTTAGGATCCCATTCTTGACTAGAATCTTGTTGAAGATACAGTTGAGTTTAGAGTTATTTCATTCATTTACTTATTATTAGGTTTTTATCCCATGTTTATTACTTTATAAGTAACTCAAGGTGGTGAACATACCTAATACTCCTTCCTCCTCGTGTTCTCCCCACAACAACAACCTTGTGAGGTGGTTTGGGCTGAGAGAGCATGACTGGCCCAAAGTCACCCCGCCGGCTTTCATGGCTAAGAATAACAGAACAACAGAATTGGAAGGGACCTTGGAGGTCTTCTAGTCCAACCCCCTGCTCAGGCAGGAAACCCTATGCCCTTTCAGACAAATGGCTGTCCAGTCTCTTCTTAAAAACCTCCAGTGTTGGAGCGCTCACAGCTTCTGGAGGCAAGTCCTTTCCAGCCCAAAGTATTCCAACTGGCTTTCATGCCTAAGGTGGGATTAGAACTTATAGTCTCCTGGTGATTGGCCCAAAGTCATCCAATTAGCTTTCACGCCTAAGGTAGGACTAGAACTCACAGTCTCCTGGTTTCTAGCCCTGTACCTTAAATATTAGACAAAAGCAGCTGCGTTCAAAAGGGATGATGCTAAAATGGAAAAACCATAGGCAGTGAGGCTGCATTGCAAAATCAGCAGAATTTTAACATGGATGAGATTTTGATTGTAGACATCATTCATTCATTCATTCATTCATTCATTCATTCATTCATTCATTCATTCATTCATTCATTCATTCATTCATTCATTCGATTTTTTTAGCCGCCCAACTCAACCAAGTGAATCTGGGTGACTTGCAATTCTAAATTATTATTTTTAGCCCAGTCTTGCTTCTACAGAAAAAGCCAAGGAACGAGAGAGATAGTGGTGATGCGTCAGAAGGTCAAAGAATACCCCGAAACAAATCGTGATTGCTTCAGTGATTATAGAAAGGCCAAACATGTCCAGCTGTGGAATGCCCTTAGGAAAATGGGAATCCCAGCATATCTTTTCATCCTTATGGAAAATGTATACACAGGGCGGCAACGTGGCAGAACACCCTTGTTCCATGTTGACAAAGGAGTAGTCAGGGCTGTATATCCTCTCCCCTTATTTATGCAACCTACACGCTGAATACCCTTATATATATATATATATATTGTGGGAAGCTAGATTGGGAGAAGATAAGAATAGGTTATCCAGGGGTAGGCAACCTTGGCTCTTTTATGACTTGTGGACTTCAACTCCCAGAATTCCTGAGCCAGCCATGCTGAGGGGAAAGGGAGAGGACTTCAACTCCCAGAATTCCTGAGCCAGCCATGCTGAGGGGAAAGGGAGAGGTTTCCATGCTGAGCCATGCCGGCTCAGGAATTCTGGGAGTTGAAGTCCACGAGTCATAAAAGAGCCAAGGTTGCCTACCCCTGGCTTATGCAACCTGCCCTATAGTGATGATAGAAGTAGTCCTTGTTTGGTGACTGCCATAAATAGAATACCTTATGCTACTAGGCTTGAAATTCTTGGTTTGGATCGCTTACAACCTTGCCGTCAGACTTAGGTTTTGCATACAAAATTGTACATAGTAGTAATGTTTTACCTGTAAATGACTTTTTTTTTTTTTTTAGCTTTAGTCGTGATGTAACGCATGCAAACAACCGCTTTAAACTTAATGAAAGCTGGCTATAGACTCACTTATCAAAAATTCAAATTTTTGTAACAGAGTTGTCAAAAGTTTGGAACACCTTCCTCCATTAACTTTCACAGTTTTAATTCTAACTGAATTTCTGTGGACCTCACCCCATATTTAAGAGGTCCCTAAGGGGGCGTGCGTAAGTGCACTAACGTGCCTTTCGTCCCGGTCACATTTAATTTTTTTTTTTTTCATTTTGCAGGTTGAATTTCTAATTTTCATTTATGACTCCAAAAATTAGACAGACAGACAGACAGACAGACAGACAGACAGACAGACAGACAGACAGACAGACAGATAGATATAGTTAGATAGATAGTTAGATAGAGAGAGAGAGAGAGAGAGAGAGAGAGAGAGAGAGAGAGAGAGAGAGAGAGAGAGATGATAGATAGATAGATAGATAGATAGATAGATAGATAGATAGATAGATAGATAGATAGATAGATAGATAGATAGATAGATAGATAGATAGTGTTAACAACCATTGATAGTTACAGTGGTTATTAATGGTGATGAAAAAGGAACTTTGTGACTAAGCCTCGTATTTATGATTGTCGCAAGTCTTTAAGGCAAAGGAAAGCTGATCATAAGTACAGTCACAGTTTCACTTAGCGACTCCTTCCATTTATGACGTAGGGAATGAAGCCGAAGTTGGGCTTTGAAGAAACTGGACAGGAAGACAACTGACATTCTGAATTGTAATGCTCAAGAAGGTTCCTGAGAATACAATGGATAGCCAAGAAGATCAGTTAATAATAAGGATCTGAGTATACAGGTATCCAAATAGAAAATATGGACATTTTGAGTAGGTTATTGATCCAGATTCTTAAAAATTAATACTGGAAACACTGTCCCACATATTTGCTTTTTTTTAAAAAAATAATCTTCTGTAAGATGGTGTCTGCTAGATTTATAGGATTTCTGCTGTTTAATCTGTCATTTTTACTTGGCATCTTCTCTCTGAGTTTTCTTTGATCTTGTCACAAGATCCTTCATTGTGCAAAAGCTGTATTTTTCCCTATTTTCAGTTTCTAGTTTCCGTTTCTTCTTTCTTTGGGTTTAAAACTGTATTTTTTTTTTTGCCTTTCTGGTGACTTTGTGGTGCCAGAGATTATAGAGAGAATAAATTTCTACATCAGTTAAATGAAAGCTCTTTATGTTTTCCAGACAGACTCCTGTTAAGCCTGAAAATTAATATTCCTTCTTGTCTCAGAGGAAGTGGAAAGGGCAGGAAAAAAAGTCGCAGATGAATAGAACTAGACACTTTTCATCATTCAGCAAACCAAAAAAACCCCCAAGATTTTTAAAATTTGTGCAGGGAGATATGCTTATATATGTAACCACAAAGCCAATCTAATATTTGTGCTATTCTTGTAAGCATCTTTAGGACTAGGTGAAAAGCAGTATTGGAACGGTTTCTTACGCTGTTTTATTAACTCAACTTCTCTTGATTACATGTGAATGAGTTGCTTTATAAGATCAAAGCAATGATTTTTTTAGTTCAACCCTATTTTTTTTTTAAAAAAATTAAGAGTATGCCGAGTTGTAATTGGGACCTATTGAACTGTTCATTGAATGAATGTGTTCACTGCCAATCCACTGGAACTTCCTGTTGACTTCAGTAGAAAAAAAAATTCACAAAGTAAAGTTCAACCAATTGAGAAGCTGAACCCAGATCAAATCTGTACCCTGTTATTTTGGGAAAATGCCCACTGTAGATTTCCTTCCTTCCTTCCTTCCTTTCTTCCTTCCTTCCTTCCTTCCTTCCTTCCTTCCTTCCTTCCTTCCTTCCTTCCTTCCTTCCTTCCTTCCTTCCTTCCTTCCTTCCTTCCTTCCTTCCTTCCTTCCTTCCTCCCTCCCTCCTCCCTCCCTCCTCCTCCTCCTTCTCCCCCTCCCTCCCTCCCTCCCTCCCTCAGATATTCTATAATTTCATGAATATTCAATTCAACTGTTTAGTACTTCTGGAAATGATTATTAAATTTGTAGTCTAGATCAAGAGAATTTTGTATCAGATATAATTCAAACTTAAATAATTTTCATTTTAAGTTTGCATTATAAAGATTTTTCAACCAAATGGAGGAATTCAAATTTCCATGAAGATTTGAAACAGGAAAGCGTTGAGCATTTCTATGAAGGTCTGACTGAAATAGGTGCCTCTAGAATAGGTTTAATTCTGGCTAGATAGCATTTTATATACTTTTAATATACAAACAATTTGGAAATAATTTTGGAATCATTACATCTTATAGTGTGCTGTCCCACTCACTCACATGCGATGTTAATTTAGTGGGTTTATTAATATTCCCCAGCAATTCCCTTCATCAAAAACTCAGAATTGTCCCAATTAAGTCCAGCCAAAAGCAGACCAATGCTAGTCCACAGAGCAATGGCTAATGAGTCCACAAGTCACTTGAAAGTTTTCCAAACAGGACAAATCCACCAGGCAAAATTAAATCCACAACACAAGAAGGTGAGAAAAGTCCAGAGTTCACAAGGCACAATCCAAAGTCAAGGCACGGAGTCAATCCAAAGCAAGGCAGGAATCACAACAACCAGGAAACACACAGCTAGGAAATGAACATGTTGTTCCCAGCATCACCTCCATCTGTCAACTGTGCTAAATAGCCAGCTTCTGGTGCAACCCATCAAGAGGGATGAGGCTGCCTCCTTGCGAATAGTCGAGGTGACCTTCGCTGCTTCTGCCTTTTCTCTGCCCTACGTGTTCTTGGATCAGGTGCAGAAGGCAGTTCCTCTTTCCCCATCTGAAGCCTCAGGGCCGTCCTGCTGCAGCTGTGCTTCAGCCAAATCCCTCTCAGCCAGCTGGTCATCCAGTTTCTCTCCCATCAACCACTCCCCCTGACTTGGACTCACAGCCCCTGCCTCAGCGCCATTGCCCAATTCCCCTCCTGTCGTGCCTGGGACTGGCTCATCCTCCTTCGAAATGACATCCGGAGAGGCATCTGGGGAAGTGCCTGGGGGAGTCATCACATAATGTATATGTAATAAATTCAAATATACCTGTTTGGTGAAGATGGAGAATTGTTTCCTGTACTTGGTGCATTCAGATGTTCTTGTCAGTGTTTGCTTTCCTTTCCTTTCCAAATATTGTTTGCTTAACAATATTTTATTCAAATAAGATGAACTGTAACATTAAGTAAAATATTTGTGTCTCCATTTCCCCCCATTTTGCTAAAAGCTGCAACAAAATAAGGAAACCAAATTGTTATTCTCCCCCAGGTGAAAGATGTGATAGTAACTAGCCAAAAAGCATCCATTTCTGAGAAAACATTTGATCCCAGGAAACTGCAAAGAAATCTAAGAAGGTAATCGTGATTTGTTTTCTCTCCTCTAGCACCTCAATTTTACACAAGTTGAAAATAGAAGATATATTGGCAAATATGGTCAACCTAAGGCAGTTTTGAGGAGGAACAGTAATTGTAATGTTGGTTATTGTGAAACAAAGTTTTACCTGAAGAGTGCTGAGCAACAGTTTGTCCATTGGGAACCTGTGTAAAATTCTCTGCTTCCGTGGCTGAGTTAAGAAAGTCCTTACAACTGTAGGAAAACTATTGTTTTTATTGTTTCTTCACCTTGTTATTGATTACAAATCCCATTTCCCTCTCTTCAGCCCAATATTGAATTTTCTGGAAAAGGTGTTAGATTAGGGTGGGCAACACATCACACATGGGGATTGGGGGAGTCAAGACTCTCATCACAGTAAAAATAATAGTCCTCTGCCTGAAACAAACAAACAAAATTATAACAGTTGAATTCTTTTTAGGCTAGCAAATGCCTAGCCAAAAGTGGGGTTTGCTCTCTGTTTATGTATTAGTGGCTTGCCTTGTCAGGGAGTGTTGCTAGCTTTTTGTCTGAGTTGGTAATTCCTTGATTGGGGATATTGTTTAGTTCCAGATTGTTGGTCTGTTATTGAACTTGGCATTGATCTCTGCTTATCTGGGTGTTGATTGCTGGTGAGGAGGTGTTTTGGTCTTTTTGTTTCCTTTTTGTGTTTCTGATTGTCTCTTTTGAATGATGTGGAGATGTTGTTTATCTCGATGTGCCTGTTGTTGGCTCTTTCCCAAGTGAGACACTCATTGATTCCATGCAGTGTCCTGAATGCCAAACTATGACAACATACTGTATATTTTTAAAATGATGCAAAGTAGGTAGAATCTCAAAAAACCTCATGCGAGCAATAATTCTTCTAGTTTTAGCTATCTTGTATAATTTGGGCCATTTTTAATGCTCCAGTATTTATAGGAATGAGATAGCCAGGGGCATCACATATGTCATACCACTTGTGGGAGCTGCTTGGCTGATCCCTGTCTTCTAAAGTACTTGCTGTAAGGTGGACTAATAGTTGCAAGTCTTATTTCAGATGTATTTTAATATTCTTGTATTCAGTCCTCTGCTTTCCTTCGTCCCGGCTCTTGTTGCAAAATTGTGAAAAAGGAAAGCTAGTCTAAAAAAAAACATTAAAGAATCTATATAGGGACATGGTCTTTGCATGCATAGCTGACTTCTGTTTGCACTAATTCTAACTCTTCAAAGTTCTTTGCACAATCTAATTTAACGGAAGCGATTTTGTTTGATTTATAATGAATTGAAGTGGTTGTAATGTACTTTCAGATGTTAAGAAGGTTGAATAGGTAAGCACCAAAGAGCCCAGTCTTAATTAAAGGCATGATATAAGTATCCAACTGTAGTTTTGATGGGAGAGTGTGTGGAATTTCACAGCATCCCATAATCTGCAGAGGATGACTTGTTAGGGGCCTATTAAACAAATGCTCTGGACATTATATTGGCATGCGCTAACATTAGGGATGATATTCAGGGTCCCATTTTCAACATAGGTTGTTCCTAGTATGGGAAGTCAGCCCCCCAGAGAAGGAAATATTAAAAGGGCAGAAAAATATATTTCCTCAAAGGATCTTAAAGAGGCAGAAAAGAATGTCCAGTTTTCTTAATAGCCCCAAGTCTCCCTCCCCCAAGCAGAAACCAGCTCTGTACAAATGCAGATGTAAATAATCCAGGAAGGTTGGAAGCCCCCAGCTAGAAGATTAAGAAGACAAAGACACCTAAAATCTACATACCCCACCCAAAGTCTAAGACAGGACATAATAGGATTAACTCACAGATGCCAAAGAGCACACCCAGACTCAGGTCAGAATACATGACACAGGAAATACAAAGCCTCAAACAGGAACAGGAAACAACTCCAAACAAAAGGCTCCAGAGGGTATAAAAACCCACTCCCTATATGTGCTCTTTCTCTTTTTTCCAGAGCCATCTTCCTGTCTGGCTCTCCTCTTCAATAAACTGCAACCTTCTTTCTAAAGCAGTCGCCATGTTTATTCCCAGCTTGGACTGAACCACGATGAAGACTTTTCTTTCAACACTAGGTTTATTTGTTTGCATCTTCAGCTAGTGGGGAGTTGCCAATAGGCAAAATATTGACTGTAATGAGACCAAAAGCCTCATTATAAAGTAGCAACTTTCTGTATTCCTAATGTTGAATATTGGTCCCTCACTGGTTTTTTGTTACATATGCAATAAATTGCTTTCGTCTCCATATTACAGCATAGCATTATTATCTGCTGGGCTCCAGAGTAACAAACAAACAAAGGAGTTGAGATCACTAAAGGGAAGAATGAGTAATAAGCTAATTCAGAATCACAATACAGTTTTTGCAAATGTCTCAGGGAGACAGCAGTTAATTACTTTCCAGGGCTGATAATTTGTACAGCATTTTCTATAATATTAAATTCACTTTATCAAACAGCTTAATAGCAGACCAAGACCTAGCTATAGAGATATATAAAAAAAAAGAATAATCTCCCTGACTCACTAAAAAGCCAAGCTAGATACTACTTTAATTGCATGAATTTGGCAATCACTTACATTTTTATTATATAACCCTGAGCAGCTTCCTTAGGAAGACTGAGCAATCTCCAAACTGGAGCAGAGACAGAGGTTAAAAAAAAAAAGAGATGGAAAGGATTAAAGAGCAGATATTGGAGAGAAACAATTCAAATGGTGGGAAGATGTTTCAACTTTCTTTCTAATTACTTATTCCTTCTGTGGGAAGTCAGCCCTCCAGAGCAGGAAATATTAAAAGGGCAGAAAAATATATTTCCTCAAAGGATCTTAAAGAGGCAGAAAAGCATGCCCAGTTTTCTTAATGGTCCCGGGTCTCCCTCCCCCAGGCAGAGGCCAGCTCTGTAGAAATGCAGATGTAATTCCAGGAAGGTTGAAGCTAGAAGATTAAGAAGACAAAGATACCTAAAATCTACATACCTCACCCAAACGCTAAGAGTCATCAGCCCCAGCCCCAGGGAAGCAGGATATGATCTTTGGGACATAATAGGATTAACCCATCACCATCAGAATACCAGAAAGGCACACCCAGACTCAGGTCAGAATACATGACACAGGAAATAGCCTCAAACAGGAACAGGAAACAACTCCAAACAAAAGGCTCCAGAGGGTATAAAAACCCACTCCCTACATGTGCTCTCTTTTTTTCTGCCAGAGTCATCTTTCTGTCTGGCTCTCCTCTTCAATCAACTGCAACCTTCTTCCTAAAGCAGTCGCCATGTTTATTCCCAGCTTGGACTGAACCACGATGAAGACTTTTCTTTCAACACTTCAAAGTCTCAGCATTAAATGAAGAACATACTTCTAACAATTCTTACTATTTGTGGGGTGGGGGGGAGAGAAAAAGAGGGAAGCTAGCACATTTATCGTGCATTTTCAGCAGGTAAGAACTGAAGTCTCTTAAGCCTCAACTATGCTGACACAATTAGTCTTAAAAAGATTTTCAGCAAAGTTCCCACAGGGTAGAAGTGACTACAATCCATATCTGCAGAAAGATGATTATATTTCCCATAGTTGGGAGGGACACACATACTAGGAAAAAAAAATCCCTGCAAGAATGTTACAAAATAAATAGAACTAGTTATGAAAGGAATCTTTTTCCAAATGTTAAGCGTGCATGGGAACAAGGGGGCAAAAATTAAGAGTTTCAATTTTGTTTTGTTGAAGCAGAATAAGAATCAGCTTACTTTGTAAACCTGGAGTCTAAAGTGTTTGATTCTTCAATTTCTTTCAATGCTCCCACCCTCAGCCCCCTCCCCATGCTTGGCAAAAGAGGAAAGTCATTTGCTGAAGTTCCAAGGACTTGAGATATGTATGTGTGTGTCTCTCTCTCTGTGTACATGTATGTATATATGTATCACGTTTCAGAAGTGTCAAGGTAATGATAAGATAATCTGTGTGCACTAAGGAAGAGCAGGAAGGTTGTGCACGAACACTCACAAACACTCCCTAGCATGATAACTGTGTACATTTATTACACAGAAGGTTAGGACATGCGAATTTTAAAGTGCTGCAGAGGATGCCAGACCTAGCTGAGGGACTAAAAATTAAAAAATGCAACACATATTTAGATTGTGCTATTTGCAGGGAGTTGAAGTCTAGGTTGTATCCTGTAAAGAAGTGTTGAAGGAAAAATCTTCATCAGGGTCCAGTCCAAGCCGGGAATAAACAACATGGCGACTACTTTAGAAAGAAGGTTGCAGTTTATTGAAGAGGAGAGCCAGACAGAAAGATGGCTCTGGAAGAAAAAAGAGTCCACATGTAGTAGGGAGTGGGTTTTATACCCTCTTGGGCTTTTGTTTGGAGTTGTTTCCTGTTCCTGTTTGAGGCTTTGTATTTTCTGAGTCATGTACTTTGACCTGAATCTGAGTGTGCCCCTTTGGCATCTGTGGGTTAATCCTATTATGTCCTGTCCTAGAGTTTGGGCTGGGTATGTAGATTTTAGGTGACTTTGTCTTCCTAAGCTTCTAATCTTCCTGAATGGATTATGACACTACATTTCTACAGAGCTGGTTTCTGCTTGGGGGAGGGAGACTTGGGGCTATTAAGAAAAACTGGGCATGCCTTTCTGCCTCTTTAAGATCCTTTGAGGAAATATAATATTCTGCCCTTTTAATATTTCCTTCTCTGGGGGGTTGATTTCCCACAGAAGGAAAGCACAAGGCAAACTAACAGGGTTTTGCAGTTAGTGTTCGCTGATTTAATTGGTCCTATGGCGCCCTCTCTTGGAAGAGCTAGGTATGTACTAATCTTAGTAGATGATTACACCAGGTATGGGTTCTGCTACTTATTAAAGAACAAAACTGAATTGTTGGTTCTTGGTATTTGCTGAGCTTGGCTGTTTTCTTGCAGACACTTCAGTACCAGGCTAGGTAACCATATCAGGCAGAGAGAGAGTGGGGTTTGCTGGCAATTTATTAATAGTAGCTTGCCCTGCCAGTCTTGGCTGGGGTGCAGTTTTTCTCTTGTGGTGTGTTTATTTATCTACAATATTTATATAGCTGCCCATCTTCTAACCAATCAGAATTGGCTCCCACTCAAAAATTCCTGGGTTATGGTATTGTTCCTTCCTGATTGCTTATTTGGTGCTATTTTTTATCTGGTTGTTTTTTTTTGTGCTGATTTTTATTCGGTGCTGCTTCGTTCTTACAATGTCTGGGTACGTGTGCATTCTAGGCTGTTTATTTTCCTTTTGGGGGGCTTTTGATTGCATCATTTAAATGGTAAGTAAACAAGGTTTTTATATGTATGTGTCCAGAGATTACTGATTTGTCTAAATGCCAAGCTTCCAGGAATTCCCTAGCACTTTGGGATTCTGGGATTTGTAATCCCAATACAGGTAGTCCTCAACTTATGACCATATTGAGCCCAAAACTTCTGTTGCTAGGTGAGACAGTTATTGAGTTTTGCTCCATTTTACAACCATTCTTGCCACAGTTGTTACGTGAATCATTGCAGTTGTTAAGTTAGTAACCCAGTTGTTAAGTGAATCTGGCTTTGCCATTGACTTTGTTTGTCAGAAGGTCGCAAAAGGGGATCACAGGACCCCGGGACACTGCCACTGTCATAAATATGAGTCAATTGCCAAGCGTCTGAATTTTGATCACATGGCAATGGGGATGGCGCAACGGTCGTAGGGTGAAAAATGGTGATAAGTCACTTTTTCAGAACCGTTGTAACTTTGAACGATCATTAAATGAACTGTTGTAAATCGAGGACTATCTGCACTTCTTGAGGCTATCAGGTTGAGAAAGGCTGACCTAGAGCAGAAGTCCCCGACCTTTTGGGCACCAGGGACCGGTTCCATGGAGAGAGGTTTTTCCGCAGACCGGAGGGGGTGTAGGTTTGCGTGTTGCTTGCATCCCGCAGATGGGGCTTCACTGGTTTGCGCAGACCAGTTTCTGGCATGCCACGGACCAGTATCGGTCCATGGACTGGGGGTCGGGGACCCCAGACCTAGAGTATCTGGTTATAGAGTAAGCGAGGGACCTATTGATTCCACTGGTACCCTTTCCCCATAATACAAGAATGATTAAGCCTCATTTTCCTCTCTAGTCCTCAAGCTGTTTTGGAGAGGCAGGGAAGAAGAGAGACTCAAGTCCCCGTTGCTGGCTTCCTTGCAGTTTGTGGTCAAACATTGTAGAACATTGTAGAATTGGGTATGTCTAGTTTAATGAAGAGAAGGACGAGGGGGGACATGATAGCAGTGTTCCAGTATCTCAGGGGCTGCCAAAAAGAAGAGGGAGTCAAGCTGTTCTCCAAAGCACCTGAAGGCAGGACAAGAAGCAATGGATGGAAACTAATCAAGAAGAGAAGCAACCTAGAACTAAGGAGAAATTTCCTGACAGTTAGAACAATTAACCAGTGGAACAACCTGCCTCCAGAAGCTGTGACTGCTCCAACACTGGAAGTCTTTAAGAAGAGACTGGACAGCCATTTCTGTCTGAGGCAATGACTCGTATTCAGGGTTTGAGGGGAAAGGGAGAGGTTTCCAAGCTGAGCCATGCTGGCTCAGGAATTCTGGGAGTTGAAGTCCACGAGTCATGGTATAGGGTTTCCTGCCTGAGCAGGGGTTGGACTAGATGACTTCCGAGGTACCTTCCAACATTATTATTGTTGTTGTTGTTGTTATTATTATTATTACAATATAAAGCAAAAACAGAGCAACAAGTCTAACAGCATTGAAACTAAATAATCTAAACTTGGAAATGAAGCAGCCACAAGCATCGTTAGTTAAAAGTCCAGGAGGACCCAGTGATTTTTTTTAACCAATGGAGAGAACTGAAAGCAAACAGGTGACAGCTCAGGAAGGAAAAAAACAGAGCTGAACCTAAAGAATTCTTTATTGCTTCTAAGGATCTACTTAGCTTCTGGAGACGATCCCTCTGAAAGGGAGGCTCATGTAGCTATAGCACAGCTCCACAGTGCTTTACAGCCCTCTCTAAGCAATTGACAGAGTCTGCACATTGCCCACAACAATCAGTCTTCATTTTACCAACCTCGGAAGGATGGAAGGCTGAGGCATCCTTGAGCCGGTCAGGATCGAACTGCTGGCAGTTGGCAGAATTAGTCTGCAATACTGCATTCTAACCACTGCGCCACCACAGCTCATCATATGGGTATTGACAGGTTTTCCTTGCTTTGCCTTGATGACCTGTGGCCCGAAGCGCCTATCATCCCCTTCCTGATTCTGATTTACCTATTCTAACAATTAAGGTTGGGGGCAATAGAAGAAGGGGACGACAGAGAATGAGGTGGCTGGATGGAGTCACTGAAGCAGTAGGCGTGAGCTTAAATGGACTCCAGAAGATGGTAGAGGACAGGAAGGCCTGGAGGAACGTTGTCCATGGGGTTGCAATGGGTCGGACACAACTTCGCAACTAACAACAACAAACAATATAAAAACGGAGTAGCAAAATGAACCCCAAATGTACATACTGATATTAATTTTGGATTCAGTTTTCTGAAGAGGATTAGCTTATGTGAATGGTCTTCATGCAGCAATAGCACTTAGAATTATACACCGCTTCACAGTGCTTCACAGCCCTCTCTAAGCAGTTTACAGAGTCAGCCTATTGCCCCCAACAATCTGGGTCCTCATTTTATCGACCTCGGAAGGATGAAAGGCTGAGTCAACCTGGAGCCGTTCAGGATCGAACTGCTGGCAGCTGGCAGAATTAGCCTGCAATACTGCATTCTAACCTCTGCGCCATCACGGCTCAGTAATACAATGTAATACAGTGTAAGTCAGCAATCATGTAACACAATGATAGCTTTGGGTTCAAAGACGTAGGTGTTCTGAGCTCCTTTTTTTCTATTTGCATCTCTTTCTTGCCTCACAATTATTGTTAGGCAGCCATGGTATTATTTGTTCCATTCTTAGCTCTTTGCAGACTTAAATCAGTATTTTTCACTTGCCCAGAGCTGGAAGCTCAGCCAGCAGAATCATCGTGTCCTGAACCTAATATAAGCAGTCGGGCAGGTCACCTTCTGAGCAAGCAAAAAGTTGGGACGCGGACATTACACAGGTAGTCCTCAACTTACGACCGCAATTGAGCCCCACACTTCTGTGGTTAAGTGAGACACTTGCTGAGTGAATTTTGACTGACTTTACGACCTCTCTTGCCTCAGCTTTTAAGTGAATCACTGCAGTTGACAAGCTAGTAACCCGGTTAAGAGAACCTGGCTTTCCCGTTGACTTTGCTTGCCAGAAGGTCGCAAAAGGGGATCACGTGATCTTGGGATACAGGCACAGTCATAAGTATGAGCCAGTTGCCAAGCATCCGAATTTTGATCGCACGATCGTGGGGATGCTGGAAAGGTCGTCCCTGTGAAAAAGGTCATCAGACACTTTTTTTTTTCAGGACCGTTGTAACTTTGAGCGGTCACTAAACGAACTGTTGTATTTGGAAGACTATCTGGACAGGGGAGAGCGGCGTCCTATGGGGTCGCAAAGAATTGGACACCACTTAGCTGCTGAGCAACAACAACAAAGGCAAGCCATTAAAACCTGCCTTTTTTAAATTTAATCCTGGTGATGATCGTGAATCAATTTAATTTAATATTGGTAACGAATTCTATGCCACTGGATCCAAAACATCTCCAAGCAGCATATTAAACATTTCCTGTGGGCTCCTCCTTTTTGATGAACCAGAATAAACGTCTATGGGAAGTCCGGTTACCGTTCCACTGCTGAGGGTACCCTCCGTGGGGTAGGTTTTAAGCAAATCTCTTTTTTTCTTTCTTTAGAGAAATATTAAATGGCCTTTTCAGTGGCAGCGGTAAGCTGGTGGAGGAAGAGGCTTCAAAGAGGCTTAATGGTAACACACATAACACGCATTTTTGCAAAGAGTTGGGAAGACAGCAGCTATTTGCCTTTGTGGAAGGGCCATTTTCTGTCATTTCAAAAACCACGTTATTAAAGAGCTTAATAGCAGGTGAGGTCTAGCTGCGGAGCTTTAAACATGAATACTCCTCAAACTTTTTTGAGCCTGTAATTTCTCACTAAAAGCCAAACTGGTTGTTATGTTAATTGCACGAATTCAGCAAGCATTATGTTAATAGCAACTCTGGGGAAACCCGAGCAACCTCCTGACTAGGTGGGTGGGGATAAAAATAAAATTAAAAAGAAAAAAAAGATGCTTTTCTTCTCCTCCCGGCCATCTCTTCCCTTCCTCCCACCTCACAAAAAATAAAATATCTCTGAAAAGGCTCCTTGCATTTCAACAGAAGCTTCCACTGATATCACTGGAGGTTTTTGGTTTTTTTTTAAAAAAATTATTTTCAAAGTAAGTACTGTTAGTTAGAGCCTCTTGATGCGGGTGAAGAAGGAGAGTGCAAAAGTTGGTTTGAAACTCAACATGAAGAAAACCAAGATCATGGCATCCGGCCCTCTCAATTCCTGGCAAATAGATGGGGAAGAAATGGAGGTAGTGACAGATTTTATCTTCCTGGGCTCCAAGATCACCGCAGATGGGGACTGCAGCCAAGAAATTAAAAGACGCTTGCTCCTGGGGAGGAAAGCTATGGCAAATCTAGACAGCATACTAAAAAGCAGAGACATCACCCTGTCAACAAAAGTGTGTATAGTCAAGGCCATGGTTTTCCCAGTTGCAATGTATGGCTGTGAAAGTTGGACCATAAGAAAGGCTGAGCGCCAAAGAATTGAGGCCTTTGAACTATGGTGCTGGAGAAGACTCCTGCGAGTCCCCTGGACTGCAAGGCGTTCAAACCGGTCAGTCTTAGAAGAGATCAACCCCGATTGCTCTTTAGAAGGCCAGATCCTCAAGTTGAAACTCAAATACTTTGGCCACCTAATGAGCAGGAAGGACTCACTGGAGAAGAGCCTAATGCTGGGAAAGATTGAAGGCAATAGAAGAAGGGGACGACAGAGAATGAGGTGGCTGGATGGAGTCACTGAAGCAGTAGGCGTGAGCTTAAATGGACTCCAGAAGATGGTAGAGGACAGGAAGGCCTGGAGGAACGTTGTCCATCGGGTCGCGATGGGTAGGACACGACTTTGCAACTAACAACAACAACTGTTAGTTCTTTTCTTACAACCGTTCATTTAATGACCTTTCAAAGTTACAACGGCAGGGAAAACAGTGACTTATGACCAGTTCTTCCACGCCCTTTGCAGTATCCCCACGGTCACACGATCAAAATTCAGACGCTTGGCAAGTGACTCATATTTGTGACGGTCGCAGTGTACCGGGGGGTCACGTGATTCCCCTTTTACGACCGTCTGACGAGTAAAGTCAACGGGGAATCCAGATTCATTTCACAATCGGGTTGTGCAGGGATTCACTTAACAAGCGAAGGCAAGGAAAGTGGTCAAATGGAGCAGAATTCGCTTAACAACTGTCTCACTTAGCAACAGAAATTTTGGGCTCGATTATGGTCGTATGTCGAGGACTGCCTGCACTTTCCAGTCAAATCTATTGGTAATTTTCTGGTGTCTCCCATCCAAGTTGAAACCACGGCTGAGCCTGTTTAGCTTCTCAGGAGCAGCCTGTTCTAGAGAAGACGCTGGCTCCTGATCTGACATTCTCCATATAAATAGTAATCATCTTCACTAGATGGGCATGTTCAAGGAATTTTCTAGAGAACAGAAGTGGTTGGCCGTAGGCTTCTTCTGGGATTTTTTTTTATTCCTTCTAATTTCTCATAGTTGAAATTTCCCAGTCTCCCTTCCAAATATTTGCCAGGCTGCCCCCTGCTTAGCATATTACCTAGAACTAAGGAGGAATTTCCTGACAATGAGAACAATTAAATCAGTGGAACGATCAAACTTGGGAAGCTTGGCAACCAGACTGTATTTGTACGACGGTTGCAGCATCCTGACAGCGAGGACAATTAACCAGCGGAACAGCTTATCTCCAGAAATCGTGGGCGCTCCATCACTGGAAATTTTTAAGAAGAGACTGGACAATCACCTGTCTGAGATGGTATAGGTTCTCCTGCTTGAGCAGGGGGCTGGACTAGAAGACCTCCAAGGTCCCTTCCAGCTCTATTCCATTCTATTCCATTCCATTCCATTCCATTCTATTCTCTATATTCTATTCCATTCTATTCTATTCCATTCCATATTCTATTCTATTCTATTCTGTTCTGTTCTGTTCTGTTCCGTTCCGTCCCGTCCCGTCCCGTCCCGTCCCGTCCCGTCCCGTCCCGTCCCGTCCCATCCCATCCCATCCTATCCTATCCTATCCTATCCTATCCCAGGGTCATGTGATCGCCATTTACGATCTGCCTAGTGGCCTTCTGATAAGTCAATGAGGGAGCCAGATTCACTTAATGACTGCATGAGTCACTTAACTTCTGGAGTGGCTCACTTAACAACCATGGCCAGAGGCCACAAAATGGGGCATGTCCCAGTTAACAACTGCCTTGCTTAGCAATGGAAATTTTGGGATCAGTTGTAGTCAGTAAGTCGAGGACTACCTGAAACACCTTCACAGAAAATACCTGTGGTATACCTTTCTCTCTCTCTCGTTGTGATGGTGATTCAGGCTTTCCTTCTTTGGAATTTTTTGTTTTTTGTTTTGTAATGGAAATAATGCCAATGAACCGAGTGCAACTAAACATACGTCTTGTCGGTCCCTGACTCCCAAGGTTGTGCCGTGCCAATGGCAAGAAGAACTTCGCCTCTCTTTGATGTGAATCCCATAGATGCTACTGGTTTTCATGTCCTCCCTTAATCAGGCAATTAGAACAACTTTTGGCAGGTGATTATCACACAGTTAAGAATCTGAACTTGGCACCTTGGCGAGATGCCGGCTTTCCAACTCTGGGCCAAACGAAAGATGTTTAGCCAAGGTTTAGGTGCGGGAACTGACCCAGAGCAATCTCCTTGCTGTCTCCTTTAAGAGGCAGAGCAAGAAATGGGCCAAGAAGAGCAAAGTGTCATGGCTCCGATAGATGAAACCCACCCCCAATAAGCAGTCATAAATCACGTTCTCCAATTAGCCTGAAACGCGGGCTTTCTCCCTAGCTCCTCAGCCCGCCAAAACGTTATCAGTTCGTCCTTGGGTTCCCACAGAGCAGCATTATTATTATGGCTAGCTGAGCTCAAGCATTCACCCCAACCCCCCCCCCCTTCTGCACCTGATTTCTAAACAGAAGAAAAAGCATGTTAAAAGCAAAGAGAAAATGGCTGCGATTTTCATCAGTTGTCTGAGCGGAAACATCCAATGTTAACAGCATTGACACAAAGTGTGTTGACCCTTTCCTAATTCCGTTTCATTTGGGAGGAAAATAGGAGGAAGGTGTGGCGGATGTGTTCTCCGCTTTGAGTTATTGGTAGAGAAACAGTTTGGTCTAGTCGCAGGGCTAGGCAACCTTGGCTCTTTTATGACTCGTGGACTTCAACTCCCAGAATTCCTGAGCCAGCCACGCTGAGGGGAAAGGGAGAGGTTTCCAAGCTGAGCCATGCTGGCTCAGGAATTCTGGGAGTTGAAGTCCACGGGTCATAAAAGAGCCAAGGTTACCTACCCCTGGTCCAGTGGTTATGGCACCAGGCTAGAAAGTAGGAGACCATGAGTTCAAGCCTCGTCTTAGCTATGAAAGCCGTCTGGGTGCCCTTGGGCCAGTCACTCCCAGCCCAGCACACCTCACAGGGTTGTTGTTGTGGGGAGGAGGAAGACATGCTGGATATGTTTGCTGCCTTGAGTTATTCGTAAAAACAATGAAACGTGGAATATGAACCAACAAACAAACGAAGAGAAAAACGGTTGTGTTTTAAAGAGAAACCCAGGCAGTTGCTTTGCCCAATGCCCTCCCACTTTTTGCTTATTCCAAACAGCTCTAGGCAGGATTTTTATTTGTCTCATGGAGGCCACAGCCCATATTTTGCTGCTTGTAAGCTTCCTGAGCATCAGCAAAGAAAAAGAATTCGGCACGCCTGATACCCCCAAACCGTTGACGGAAATGACATGTAAGGGAGGAAACACTTTTGGGGAAATGGGTAAAGTTTTTTTGGGGGGGGCAAAGCACGGAGAGAAAGGGGTTGGAAAGCACATTGTTCCTTTGACCTTTTCCTTCTGCACCCCATTCCCTTAGTTCAGTGGTTCTCAGCCTGTGGTCCGTGGACCTCTGTGCAGGGGGAGGGGTGGCAGTGATGCCGTCACAGGGGGTCCGCGAAGGCTTGAAGAAATGTTGTGATTTAAATCTTGAATTAAGTTTTGGTGGGCCGTGGGCCCAAAAGGTATTTAGGTGGGTCTGTGGTGGAGAATAGGTTGAGAACCACTGCCTCAGCTATGAGGACAGGGTCAGAAGTAAATGCATAGTAATGTGGTCTCAGTAGGATTTGTTTTGGCTTTCATTGGTTTGTTTGCCAGCAAACTCTCCTACTATCAAGGCTAAACGTCTCGGACCGAGGTATGATTTGCTGAATGCAAGATAGGAATATAAATTTAACAAGCGTAATGTAATTTTACATAACACAATCTGCCATTGTGGGGATCTGCATTATACTGTAAAGTTATAACTTTCCAGCTTCCAGTCTTGGCTTACTCATCTCCCCAGTTTCATCAAGCATAGCTTACCTGCTGTTGAATATTCATTTTAAGCAGCATACGTAGACTCAGAATTAGACACCTCTTTCTACGGTCTTGGTAGGAAACCCAATATTGGTTTGTAGAATTCAAGGTAGTTAACCATATCTTGAAGACAATCTCCAAAATTATGGGAGTGAATATCGGCAGAATTCTATTTAAAAAAAGGAATCAAAGAACACATCCTGTTTTAAACTCTCGTGCTATATCTGGACTAAGGACGAGCTTCCAGTTAGACTTGTGAAAAATGGCCTTACTAGGAAATAAAAGCCAACCAATGTTCTTAGTGTTAGTTCTTAAGAACATGAAAGGAAAATCGGAGATTGAGAAGGAAAACTTAAGAAATGGTAGCAGTGTTTGCCCCTTAGGAGAGAAGGCAGAGCAGAGCCTTTAATGAAACCATATTCAGCCTCCTACAGATCTTATACACCAGAAATGAGCAAAGTGATAATTAGAGATGAATATTATTAAGGAGTTCTCAAGAAGCCACTTAATCATCAGAATACATTTCTAAAGCTCTGGGGAGGATAGTGGAACATCTTGACTAGAGAACATCTAAAATTGTGCTTGGATTTCTGAAGCAGCTCTTGATAGCTGAAGTCTTTCATGTAGCAATAGCACTTAGACTTATATACCGCTTCACAATGCTTTTACAGCCCCTCTCTAAGTGGTTTACAGAGTCAGTATATTGCCCCCCCAAATCTGGGTCCTCATTTTACTGACTTCGGAAGGATGGAAGGCTGAGTCAACCTTGAGCCGGTGAGATTCGAACTGCCGAACTGCTGCCGAACTGCTTGCACCACCACAGTTCATATCCTGCTGATAGCAATACATATTGGAAGGCTTTTTCAACTGAATCTGGTCTGTTTTATATGAATGTAGATTAACATTCCCTTGTTTTATTTGTTTCTTTGCTTACTATTGCAGACACGAGGGTCTGGAGAAGTTGGAAGTGGATCCTACCAAATATTCCTTCCCTGATGTGACAAACATTGTCCATAAAAAGGGTCGGATGGGACAAGGACCTTTAAGGCTTCAACAGCCCAAAGTTGTAGACACCGAGAACTTGAGCTTTGAAGATAACCCAGAAGTTCCACCTTTAATTTAAAGAACTAATACAGAGATAGCTTCTTTTCTGGTTAGAACCTCATTAAGGTGCACCACTTTTATCTAGTATTCCTCTTTATACATATACACACACATTCACCTATTCACTATTCTTGTTGCTGGTGGAAATTGAAATTCTGGCCACCATCTTTATCCAGCTCTGTTAAATGGTATGTCAGGTCAGGATTATTTGCATCCTGTTTTATAGGGTTTTCTTCCTTCAAGTCTAGTTCAAGTAGGAATTGTTGCTGGGGCGAGGGCATCTATCGTAATAGTTCCTGGCTTCAACACGGTAACCAACCTGGTGATTAAAACCCTGCTCCTTTTGCAGGCAGGCAGTGTGCAATGATGCACATGAAAAAGGAGTGGGCCTTTGATGGATCAATTGCACCCTCAACTACGAAGGCAGCAGTCAATTTCCGTGAACGGTTTGGGGCTATCAGGCGTGCAGAATTTTTTTTTCCCTTGCCTGATGCTCAGGACGCTCAGGGTGAAATTAAGAATGGTCTCATTGCTCTTTGTAGTCAAAGGGCATCATAATAAACAGTAATGAGCATTCCTGAAGATTTTTTTTCTAGACTATGATTCCAACAAAATGTTGGAGAAACCTACAGAGATAGAGCCAAAGGAAGGAAATGCAAATAAATTTGGCAGGTGAACGCCATGCTTTTCTTCCTTGTGGGTTCAAACCCTTTAGTTTGCTTCCTCGCTCTTTCCATTTTTCCTTGTCTCAATTTTAAACAATTTCTATATACACAGCTTCCTTCCTTTTTAATTTTAACCATGCTAACTACAGTAGAGATGAAGGACATGCCGGCTTCTTTCTGCCAAGGACACTTATTAACTTATCCACTGACTACATTTATAATTTCTTCCCTCTTTTTTGTTTATTCCTATCATCCTATCCAAGTTAACCCTTAATAGCTCAGTTAAGATAAGCCCTTGTAAGCAATACAGCATTTCCCCCCCTTCCAATACAGTCTTTACTGATTTACCTTTCTCGCTTGAAATATTGGGTCTCATTTTCACTAGAATTGTACACCTGGAGCCATCCCACTTTAAAACTACAGATATGGTTCACGTTATCAAATGTTCTCCTGAGTTACAGAGAAGGGGTTGTAAGATGGTATTTGTAGGTATCCATGTAGAAGGAAGCGTTGGCCTGGAACTGCATACAGTTATACAGGCCCTCCACCCTTGAAGTTTGAAATGGTTTGCTTGAAAGACAAGATGTTACCACTTCAATAAAAGGCAGGAAACCAAAAGACAAAGTGTTTGTGTAAAGTATTCACATACCAGGCAAGTGATCTTTTCTACAGGAAACTATTTTTCTATATTGGAGGTGAAAATCTATGTATCCGGGATGGTAAGAGCCAGGAATAAAGATAATTTTGAGTTATTGCAGCAGCATCGTTCTTTTGACATTTGTGCGTTCTTGGGGGGAGGGTTTCCAGGATGCAGGACCTGCCCTTTCATCACTTTCACACAAGGGCGATTGCACCACTTCTGAATCGTCTTTGGGCCCGTCATATCGTCGGTGTTTAAGCAGCCGAGTCTGTCGATTTTTCAGCTCAGCTGCAGATCAACACAAAATTGTGAATCCGGTTTCCAGTTGAGGGGCTGGAGCTGTGTGGCGCTTAGATAACAAGCTATTTTCCTTGGTTGGAAATGTTGGCTTATCTTTCTACCTGGCTGCTGGTTCTGCTTCTATGCACACACACATGCGAAACATAACACACAGAGAGACCCAAGTTAAACTATCATAGTATTGTAGCATTATTATTATGGTTCATCACACAGTCAGCCAGATGTCCAAACTGGATTTTACATTTTTGACTGCCTCTCAAGTCCTTCCCAAAGACCTGGATAGGCAGGTGTGGATGTCTGAGGGTGTTACATATATCACCGCAGGATGTAAGCTGTTCCAAGTAAAGCTGCTTTTTGCAATTGACTGATGGCAAATTTGTCAATACTGATGGTGTTCAAGTGGTGCTCCAGTTGTTTTGGGAATGCACCCGATGCCTATTAGTATTGAGACTAACTTTGCTTGCTTTTGCCACAGTCGTTCTATTTCCATTTGCAGGTCTTTGTATTTTGTTACCTTCTCCACTTCTTTGTCTTCTCTTCTGCTCTCTCCAGGTACTGCCACATCCACTATCCAGACTTTTTTGTCTTATTGACAGTTGTTAAGTCTGGAATTTTGTTGTTGTTATTGTTGTAGATGTTGTTATTTAATCAATTTGATTCACAGTCTGGGACTGGTAAAAACTTAACAGTTCAGGTCCTAACCAAGGACCTAAGAGCTGTTAAGGTAAGATCTGAGTGTACAGATACTACTACTACTACTACTACTACTACTATTATTATTATTATTATTATTATTATTATTATTATTATTATTATTATTATTATTATTATTATTATTATTATTGATCATCGCACAGTCAGCCAGATGTTCAGACTGGATTTGGCATTTTTGTCTACCTATCGAGTCCTTACCAGGGACCTGGGATAGGCAGATGTGGATGTTTGATGGTATTACAGATATTGTCGCAGGATGGAAGCAGTTCCTAGTAAGGCCGCCTTTTGCAATTGACTAATGGCGAATTTGTCAATGACAATGGTGTTCAAGTGGTGCTCGAGTTGTTTTGGGATTGCACCCAAGGCGCCTATTACTATTGGTACTACCCTTGCTTGCCTTTGCCACAGTCTTTCTATTTCTATTTGTAGGTCTTTGTATTTTGTTATCTTCTCCAGTACTTTCTCGTCTATTATTATTATTATTATTGTTGTTGTTGTTGTTGTTGTTGTTGTAATACATTGAGCAGAGGCATGGGGCCTTGCTGATGTGACATCTGCATATTTTGCAGACTCCTTCAGTTTTCAACAATTGGGTGCTTTAAATAACACAACAGCCAGAGATGGAAGTATGGCATTGTTTGAATGCTGGTGTTTTTGTGTGTTTTGTTTTGAACTCTCGGATTCTTTCCAACCCCTTAACAACAGCTTTGCTGTAGGTCCTAGGACCAAGGAGGAGGCCTCTCAAAATGAAACAATCACCAGTATTTTAAGCAACTGCCTTTCCCATAGGGGAGGACACCAGACATGTCTTTTTCTCTGCAGCCTGGGCTGAACTGACTCATTTTTTTAACTTAATCTTTCTTTGCCAATGTCTCTCTCCACACCAAATTGGGCCCCATTCATTCATTTTTCAGAGACTTGCCCTAATGATGAATAGGATTCTGAGGCTCTCTGGGTAATTTCTTTTCAAGGGTTGGGAAGAATAAAAGGGGTCCAGAACAATAAATGATTCTCACAGCGTACAAATGATCCACTGGGAAACCATGTATGTGGGAGAGAGCTACGTAGAAAAACAAAATTCTTCCGATTTTGGCTGTTCTCTACTAAACTTTTTAGGTTAGACAGTGCAAATATTCTGTTAGGGAACTTGGTAGCCAAAGGAACATTGGCAAGCATTTCAGTTTCCCAAGAGGAAACTAGTAATTTAATCACTGCAGAATTCACAAAACATAGTTAACAGCCTCCCTGGGATCTGTGGTTTCCAGTTCTCGCTGGCTTTTAAGGTTTGTATTGTGCCTTCCTTGAAAGAAAACCCAATGCTTTAGCCAATTTTCATGGCCTCCCACAACACGTCATACAAATTTTGTATGTGTGCGCAGCTGGCAACATTTAGAACCATACCGCCAGAGTCAGCTAGAATCTGGGAAGATTCAGGTTAAAATCCATCTTTGACCATGTAAGTCACCAGTTGACTTTATGTCAGTAAGTTCATCTCTCTCTCTCTCTCTCTCTCTCTCTCTCCTTCCCTCCCTCCCTCCCTCCCTCCCTCTCTCTCTCCCCATTTCTCAGAGTTGTTGGGTGGAAAACTAAACAGTGCTCTACATTGTCTTGAGAAATGTGGGATATCACTCTTAACAATTAGATATTCTTTAGCATAGATGTCCTGTTCCCTTCCTGGTGATGATTGACAAGATCTACAGAACTGGACCAAGCTTTGTAATTCTAGATACCAACAATAGGTTGTGGCCTTCAGGACCACTCTTAATAGCCTAAGGTGGCATGTTGAGAAGGAGAGGTAGCAGAGGGTCTTTGCTACTCCTCTTAAATCACCTAGTGCAGGGATGTCCAACCTAGACACCTTTAAGATATGTGGACTTCAACTCCCAGAATTCCTCAGCCAGCCACACTCGAACCCTAGTGGTTTTTTTCTTAGCTACATGAAAACGTAAGATGTAAGATGTTTTATAAAATACAAAGCCTTAGTAAGACCACACTTGGAATATTGCATTCATTTCTTCTTCTTCTTCTTTTAAAGTTTTTTTTATTAATAATACAAAATTAAAAAAACATTGGACATAGATATGACATCACTGGTTCCATACATCTTCCGTCACTTTACAATAATATTACTATTCATATGAACATATAATTCTTAAGCTTTATTCATTATTTAAGCAAAATATCATATAGTATTAATACTTTCCCCCTCATTTCTGCATATTTATTTATCTCTTAAACATACATTTGTCTATAATAACATCTATTTTTTTGTTCTAACACTATACATTTGTCTTGGCTACCCTCTTGTTATCTATCCAATCATAAAATTGTTTCCAGATTTTGTAGTACTTAGTGTCACTTTTATCCTTGAGTTCCAAAGTGAGTCTGTCCATTTCTGCGCAGTTGAAAATTTTCAGTAATATTTCCTCTTCAGTAGGAATATCTTCCTATTTCCATTTTTGAGCGAAGGCTATTCGTGCCGCTGTGACTATATGCAGTAATAAATAATTTGTATCTTTCTTATATTTTCTTTCTATAATTCCCAATAAGAAAAAATCCGGTTTGACCTCTATATCTGTTAGCAAAATTTCCTCCAGCCAGTTCTTTAATAAATTCCAAAATTTTTGCGCCTTTGGGCATTCCCACCACATGTGGTAGTAATTCCCAATGGTCTCTTTACACTTCCAGCATATTGAAGATTTCCCCTTATTCATTCGTGCTAATCTTGTGGGGGGGGAGGTGCCACCTATAAAACATCTTATAGAGGTTTTCCTTGTAGGAAGTTGCTAGTGTGATTTTTAAATCCCCCCCCCGTAAACTTTGCCACTTGTCCAGATCAATATTATGCCCAAAATATTTACACCAAGTTATCATCGTTTCTTTCGCCTGTTCCTCGATCGTATCTTGTTCTAATAGATATCGATATAGTTTACTTATAATCTCTGATCACCACAATATAAAAAAGATTTTGAGAGTCTGGAAAGAGTGCAGAGAAGAGCAACAAGAATGATTAGGGGGGGTGGAGGCTAAAATATTGCAGGAATTGGATATGTTTAGTGAAAAGAAGGACTAGGAGAGACATAATAGCAGTATTCCAATATTTGAGGGGCTGCCACAAAGAAGAGGGAGTCAACCTATTCTCCAAACACCTGAAGGCAGAACATGAAGCAATGGATGGAAACTAATCAAGGAGAGAAACAATCTAGAACTAAGGATAAATTTCCTAACAGTGAGAGCAATTAACCACTGGAATGACTTGCCTTCAGAAGTTGTGGGTGCTCCATAACTGGAGGCTGAAATGGTATAGGGGGGTTGGACTAGAAGACCTCCAAGATCCCTTCCAACTGTATTATTCTTTGTTCTATAAGATGTAAGGCATTAAATGGAACACCGCTTGAACCAGCCCTGTCACTGCCCTTAAAAAACCAGATCTCATAACAACATACATTACACCCGCTTTGAAATTCTGTACCTTTATAGAGAAATGACCTCCCCCCACAAAATTGAATAAAGGGTGCTATAAATTTGGATCACCTCAAAACGGGGCATGTTTTTCAGCCTGTCGTGTTTTCTGAGGCAAGCATGAATAAAGGTCAATGAGGAATGATTTATAGTGTTTTCTTGGTGGCGTCCTCTACAAGGAGCTCTTCCATGGATCTGTATTCCCCTAACACTGGATTTATTACTGGCAGCCTGTGAGGTGACTCAGTTCTTCTCTGAGATTTGCCCTTGAAGGGGTAGTTGGGAAAGTTGGCCGGTCGCTTTGAAAAGGGTACTTAACTCAAGGAAAGATAAACGTGATTTTTATGCGAAAGGATATTGCAATCCCTGGATGACTTCATTTTCTAAAAATAGCCATCGAGTAAGAGTGGCAGGATTTGATTAACAAAACTAAGGACAAATTAGCTGACAAATTGGTTTGTGGGGGGAGGAGGGGCTGTTGCTAAGCCTTATCTTGGGCTGTGTTTTTACCTAATGAGAAAACTCGCAGGCAGTACATTAACAATGGAGAAATAACAGCGTAGAACTGAAAAACACAATAAGAAACCCGCAAACATCAATAATTAAAGACAGCCCAATTAAAGGCCAACCAAGGGGGAAAAAAAAGGAACGATTTAAAAGAAACAAGGAATGCAAATCAAAAACTAAAATGGCCATCCAACTCACACATAGTTGACTCCGGATGACTTACAGCAGTTAAAAATCTACCACATATGAAGCTATATATATATAAAAAAAATCCCCCTCCCCCATTCCAGTAACAGCACAATCAAACCAACCATTTGATTGGTTCCATCTCTATTCAGGGTCTGCCATATTTTAAGGCCTTTCAGAAAAGCAGGAGAGTGGGGGCCAGCCATACCTCGGAGACTATGATATTCCAAGAAGAGGCACATCCCTAATCGATGGGACCCGTAACATGCCCTAGTGGGCTGGGTGGATGTAATAGGGAAGTGGCGGTTCTCCAAATAAGCTGGCCCTAAGCCATGTAAGGCTTTGATGGTGATAAAAGAAAGTAGTCCCTGCGGATTTTATTCCGCTATTGCAACCAATTATAGGGGCAGCATTCATCTCCGTTTCAAGATCCATTGAGCCAACACTATCCGAAAACATTTCAACGGTCATGTAGCCAGCATGACGTTGCAGAGCACTGATTCCTCCCCAACAAAATGGTACCTATTTATATACTCGCATTTGCATGGTTTCAAACGGTTAGACGGGCAGTTAGGTGAAGATGGGAGTTTACCCCATCACATGATGCTTGGGTCTCTAACCCGGGCTGTGGGCTTTCCAGCCCCCAAGCCCAGCGTCTTAACCACTGAGCCATCACACCACCCTTAATGGTGATAACCAACACCTTGATTGAATTGATACACAATTCAAAGCATCTATACCACTTCACAGTCGTTTACAGACCTCTCTAAGCAGTTTACAACATCAGCATACGGCCCCCAACAATCTGGGTCCTCATTTTATTGATCTCAGAAGGATGGAAGGCTGAACCAACCTTGAGCCGGCCAGGATCAAACTCCTGGCAGTGGGCAGAATTAGCCTGCAATACTGCATTCTAACCCCTGCACCACACTTTCCTTGGAAGAGCCCTGATGCTAGACTTGTCTACAGAAATTTCGAAGTAACTTGAAAAATGGGGAAAAAATGAACTGATCCTTCCAGGTTGACAAAAGATTCACGGGGAAATTAGAGGTGCTGTATTAATCTGACAGTGTATGAGACAGCAGGAGCTGGAGTAGGGAAATGAGATTTCAAGAACAAGCAAATTATTTCAATATTGCAACTCGTTCAGTCCTGAAGGTTCAATTCAAGATGTTGCATATGAGGTTTTTAGCTCTCATACACTGTCTCATACACTGTCAGATTAATACAGCACCTTTAATTTGCCCGTGAATCGTTTGTCAACTTGGAAGGATCAGTTCATTTTCCCCCCATTTTTCAAGATAGTTCAAAATTTCTGTAGACAAGTATAGCATCAGGGCTCCTCCAAGGAAAGTGTGGCACTTGCAGAAAGAAAGTGTGGAAGCATCTGAGAAGCATTTCATAACTCTGAAAAATGTTGAAATCAATCTCTGCCAGTGGCACTCATTTTTTCCAACAGTACTTCCAAAAAATACATTTTCTGCAAAAATGATGCTTCAGTGAAAGAGCTTTATACTGTCGCAAAATCGTAAGGCTAATTTGGAGGAGAACTCTATTCCAATCCCCATTCTTTTAGCCATCTGTGATTTTCCTAATTAAACACTTCCAAACTACACTTAGAATGCATTTTATTAAAAGAAACAAAATGAAGATATTAGCCAAAAAAAAAAAAGTGGTTAGGATTTTAATAACATTATGGTACAATAGAGCTAGTTTAATTTGAAAAAAAAAATTGTGGAAGATAAATTTTATTTTTATTGGATTTTTTCTCTCTCTTCCTTATAACAATTCTAAGTTATATTTCCAATTCAAAGCAAATGTTGGCAGTGCAATCGGGAATTACCTGTAACCAGCTATATGGAAAGGGAAAGACAATTAGATTACGTAAACCTTGGCAAATGGGTATGTTTACTTCAGCGCCTGATTTATTTCCAAATTTATTAGGGCGCAGTGGTTTCGATCCTTTTGCTAATCACTTACTGATGCAGGTAACTATCCTTTTTCCTGAACAGGAAGAATGTGCAGGTGTTCTTGCACGCAGGTTCTGCAAAGTTTATTACCGGAAACTGAACTGTGGCTGTTTATTTTGACCCTTGGTTAGAGGAGAAATTTAACTTGGTCCACAATAATTGAGGAGAACACCATTTGCTGCCTTGCTAAAATGGTGGGAAAGCTCTCAGCAATTAGAGAAGCTCAGTTTATGCCCCTTTGCTTTTCTAAAATGGGCAGCCCTGCAACTTTTCCATCTGGCTAGGCTGGAATGTAGAATTAGTGCTGATGGAAGCGGGCCCCTTGTGCTGTTCTCACATGCTAATTTAATCATTCTGCCTGTTCACAAGTGTCATCACTTCGGTGCAGTCTGGTTAATGCCCTTAATGTATTCCACTCCGTTTTCAGTTGTTATTTCCAACCCTTAACCTTTGTGAGAGCGATCATTGATATCATCTTATTCCTTATTAAACAAGACCTACATTTTCAAAGGGAGATCTGCCGATTCTTCTTCTAGAGGAGATGGAACTTCAAGAGAAGCTGCTAATCTCTTCAGTTGATGAGCTTAGGCTCCATTCCTGATATCAGGGAACACAGGCAGTGCCCCCATCCCCGAAAAACAGCTTCTAAGGAACATCGATAGGAAAGGGCCATAAACTTCCCCCTGCCTGTTGGAGACGCTAAATTGGCCAAAAGAAAGCCAGACTAAAGGTACCTTCGTAAAATGCAACAGGGTGTCCCTCGTGTTTTTAATAGGCAGAATCTGCCAATTTTTAACCTCCCCTCATTTATATCAAGGATTTGCATTCTGCTTTTTTAGATGACAGTGCTTCCTGAACAGCTTGGAGAGCTACAAAACACAGCACAGTTCCTGAATTTGGGCGGCTGTTCTAAAAAAAGGCCTGGCACACAAAAAAAAAAAAAAGAAGAAGAAGAAACTAAAAGAATTGTGCAGGCATTGAGGATGTTCCCCTTCTCCTTTCACTAGCAGATAACAGAGTAACAGAATAACGGAGTTGGAAGGGACCTTGGAGGTATAATAATAATAATAATAATAATAATAATAATAATAATAATAATAATAATAATAATAATAATAATAATAATAATAATAATAATAATAATAATAATAATAATAATAATAAATAATAATAATAAAGTTGGAAGGGACCTTGGAGGTCATCTAGTCCAACCCCCTGCTCAGGCACGAAACCCTATACCATTTCAGACAAATGGCTGTCCAGTCTCTTCTTAAAAACTTCCAGCGTTGGAGCATTCACCGCTTCTGGAGGCAGGTTGTTCCACTGGTTAATTGTTCTGACTGTCAGGAAGTTTCTCCTTAGTTCTAGGTTGCTTCTCTCCTTGATTAGTTTCCATCCGTTGCTTCTTGTCCTGCTTCAGGCGCTTTGGAGAATAGCTTGACCCCCTCTTCTTTGGGGCAGCCCCTGAGATATTGGAAGACTGCTATCATGTCCCCCCCGGTCCTTCTCTTCATTAAACTAGACATACCCAATTCCAGCAAACGTTCCTTATATGTTTTAGCCTCCAGTCCCCTGATCCTCTTTGTTGCTCTTCTCTGCACTCTTTCTAGAGTCTCAACATCTTTTTTACATCATGGCGACCAAAACTGGATGCAGTATTCCAAGTGTGGCCTTACCAAGGCATTGTAAAGTGGTATTAATACTTCACGTGATCTTGATTCTATCCCTCCGTTAATGCAGCCTAGCACTGTGTTGGCCTTTTTGGCAGCTGCAGCACACTGCTGGCTCATATTTAAGTGATTGTCCATTAGGACTCCGAAGTCCCTCTCACAGTTACTACTATTGAGTCAAGGTACCCCCTATACTATACCTGGACATTTGGTTTTTCTTGCCTAAATGTAGAACCTTACTTTTTTCACCATTGAATTTCATTTTGTTAGATAGCGCCCAGTGTTCAAGTCTGTCCAGATCCTCCTGTATCTTAAGGCTGTATTCTAGTCCAATCCCCTGCTCAGACAGTAAATCCTGTACCATTCCACACAAATAGCTGTATTTGTCAGTATTCCTACTGAGAAGTAGCACCAAAAAATACAACAAAAGGATTGTAAATTTAACATACCTCGACTTACATCCATTCGATAAGTGATTGTTCAGAGTTACCACAGCACTGAAAAAAATGACTCCTAACCATCAGAGCATCTCCAGGACACTTGATCAAAATTTGTGCACATGGCAACTGGCATGTATTTGCGGGAGTCACAGCGCCCCTGCCTCACATGATCACCATTTGCAACTTTCCCAGCCTACTCCTTTCAAGCAAAGTCAATGGGGGAAGGTAGATTAATCAATGACTCATTTAACAACCGCCTTGCTTAGCAATGGAAATTCTGTTCCCAACTGTAATCATAAGTCGAGGATTGCCTGTATGCTCCTCAGGGCAACTTCAAGATAGGAGATCTTCAACTTCCAGAATTTCCAAGACAGCTCCCCAAATTCTCAGGAGCCGTCATGAGAAATTCTGGAGCTGAAGGCCACACATCCCAGACATTGCTCAAGGATGCTTTTCTTTCTCAAAGGAATTTATCTTATAGTCTTTACTCCTATGAAAAGACTCCAGAGGACTCCTGCAGCTATAAATCATGCCTTAATTCTGATTCTTCCAGGTTTCAAGTTGTACATTTCTATCTGGAATTGCACTCTTACTTCCAGAGAGGACTGTTGCATATAAACACTAAGAGGATGTGATTCTTAATCCTATTGGGATCAAAGGAAAGCTCTACTTTTGATTCAGGAGCTTTTGTTCTATAGTCTAAGAGAAGAAAAAGAATAATACTCTATACATAGTTTCATGGGCTTTCCTTGATACTGGTACAGGACTTCCCAAAGGTAGATCACAATCTTGATCCTCTTGCTAATAGAATCCCACAGAGTGAGATTGCTAATTTATAGGCTATCCTACCTGAACGGATGTATTGGCAGCATATGAATTTTCGTCCAGTTGAACTTTGACAAATGATGGTGTTAAGTATTAAGATAATATCTTAAGTATTAATATAGAAAATCCTGACAGTCAAAACAATTGATGAGTGGGATGACTTGCCTCCAGATGTTGTGCGTGCTCCAACATTGGAGGCTTTTAAGAAGAGATTGGACAAACTTCTGTCTGGAATGGTATAGGGTCTGCTGGCTAAGCAGGGGGTTGGACTAGAAGACCTCCAAGGTTCCTTCCAACTCTGTTATTCTGCTAACTATAATCCAAGGACCATCAATGTATAGGTACCAAGTGCTCAGAATGTATTGGCAGAATGCTGACAATAAAGAAAATATTAATTAAAACATTGGCGTCATTGAAAAGAGAAGTATGGCATTGGAAGGGACCACAAGGGTGCAAGAAAGCTATCTGAATCGTTCAAAAAATAACAGTAGCACTTGAAATAGTACTTAGACTTATATACAGCTTCATAGTGCTTTACAACCCTCTCTAAGCAGTTTACAGAGCCAGCATATTGCCCCCCAACAATCTGGGTCCTCATTTAACCAACCTCGGAAGGATGGAAGGCTGAGTCAACTGTGAGCTGGCCAGGATCAAACTCCTGGCAGTGGGCAGAGTCAGCCTGCAATACTGCATTCTATCCACTGCACCACCACGGATCTGGATGGTTGTCCAGATCTTTCTTACAAACTTCCAAAGAGAAAGAACTTATAACTTCCATAAGTGAGGTGTAGATGAAATCTAGATAGCTGTAATTTACTCATTAGTTCTGGTTCTACTTTCTGTGGCCATGGAAAAGTGTTCCTGACCATCTTCCTTATTTTATGATATCTGAACTCTGATACCATATCTCCTGGCAGTCTTACTTTCTCCAAACCAAACTTCCCAACCCACTTCAGCCGGTCACATCTTTCTCAATCTCCTTTCTAATCTTTCAATATTCTTTTAAAAATACAGCATTCAGAAGTGTACATAGTACTTCAGATGTAATCTCACTAGTACTAAGTACGGAGAAAAAACAACTCTCTCTGTGATTCGTTAAGGCTTTCTGACTCCGAAAAGACTCTGGATGGCTTACAACTGTTCGACTATTTAATTAAAATACAGAAAAGGGACTGCTATGGAGAAGGTACACTCTCTTGGTCCCACAAGACGACCACATTTAATTGAAGGGACCTTGAATTCAACCACTCTGCTAAACATACTAGGAAGGCAGAAACAACCGGGGACACAATTCCGCAGGATCCTATCTGCCCCCTCCCCACCCCATGGTCACACGATCATATTTTGGATGCTTAGCGTTTAAGGCTGTTTGCAGTATCCCACAGTCACCTGACCGATTTACTATGTTTGCAGGAAATCCATATTTACTTCCCGTTTCCTACAAAACAAAAACAAAAACAACCATTGTAAGCTGTGGGTTCACAACAACAGTGGCCATTCACTTAACAAACACTGCAAGAAGGTGTTGTAAAATCAGGTTGATCACATGATGACCTGCTTAACAACTGACATGACTTAAGACCATAATTCCAAGCTCAATTATGGTCATAAATCAAGAGCTCCTTGTATTGGCCCCTATGCGATATGGGGTGTGTGCGCAGTGGCTCAGCGGTTAAAGAACTGAGCTTATCAGCTGGAAAGCTGACAGCCCCTGTTCAAGACCCAAGCGCCATGTGATAGGGTGAGCTCCCGTTACTTGCTCCAGCTTCTGCCCACCTAGCAGTTTGAAAGTGTTATGTGCTCCTGGCCACTTTCCTTCGTGACCAAAGGCAAGCTCGCCTGACCAATAACCAGCCAAGACACAGTGAAGGCCTTTTGCTTCGTTTATTGCAATAAGCGGGGAGAGAAGCTATCAAAGCTTGGTTCTCTCCAAAGTTCCAACCCAAAATATTCCCTTCTTTATATAGCCCTGTCCTGGCCGCCACATCCCTCCTCCTCTTTCCCCATTGGCTGAGGTACTATGAGGTTACATTCTTTCCGACCGCCTCCTACATATTTCCTGCTACATACTAAATCATACATCACATGTACATAAAAAAAATTAAGAGATAATTTATGCAAGGTGTGTCAGTTAATATTAATCAACTTATTGCACATGCTCAGTTGCCTGAGTTCTGGCCCCCTTTTTTTTATGACTTCTTAGAAAAATAGGTTCTTTCCTGTTTTGCTAGTTATCTTCTCTTACAGCTCCTTTTCCCACTCTGAAGACCCAGATAACAATTTTGCCTATGTGTTTGTCTTACATCCTTCCTTTCCTGGTTCCCGTCTATTATAGTTAATACTAATACTAATAATAAATAATAATAATAATAAAGTTGGAAGGGACCTTGGAGATCATCTAGTCCAACCCCCTGCTCAGGCAGGAAACCCTATACCATTTCGGACAAATGGCTGTCCAATCTCTTCTTAAAACACTTCCAGTGTTGGAGCATTCACCGCTCCTGGAGGCAGGTTGTTCCACTGGTTAATTGTTCTAACTGTCAGGAAGTTTCTCCTTAGTTCTAGGTTGCTTTTCTCCTTGATTAGTTTCCATCTGTTGCTTCTTGTCCTGCCTTCAGGCGCTTTGGAAAATAGCTTCTACACTCAGTAAATTTCCACTGCAGCAAATTCAATTTTAAATTTCTCTTTCAATATTAAATTTTTGAAGACCTTTCTTTTACTTCTATCAAAAGCATACAAATGAGAGTAGATAAATCGGTACCACTTTGGTGGAAGGTAGTAATGTTTTGTGAGCCTTTGGTGTAAAATCATGCTGACCACATGATTGCAGAAGTGTCTTCAGACAACATTAAGAAACAGAGATGAGCATTGCCCCCCTGGAATTGGACACGGCAAGGGAAACTTTTACCTTCATCTTTATGCCACTGAAGTCATAATATAGTTTATAAGGTTTTTAGGCGAACGAGGGAAAGAACGGTTATTGCTCAGCCCGTGAAAAGTCGCTGCAAACTACAATGTTTGAACTCACACATGGATTAGCCCTTTGAGGTAGGCCAAATCAGGAAATAGATGAGAAGTACAGGAACCCTATTTTATTGATACGGGCTGTAGTTTCAAAATCTTGAAAGCCTGATAATATTTCTCTTCCCTCCCTTCTTCTTATACCAAAGTGGAGTCAGGTTAATTTTTTTTCTGCTGCCTTTGCATTCCTGTTCCAAGGTCACGTCTGCGCTTCTCTGTATCACGCTGCTATACTATACTGTGGTTTGTTCTTATTTTGGTAAGGTGATATACAAAGCCAGCTAATGCTATTCCCCCCAGACACTGAACACAGAACGATGATAGAAGTGATATGGCTGGCTGGTGGATGGATGAGAGTTATACTGTGGCCTCAACACAGTTCATTATTTCCAACGGTTTTATTTTGTTTGCAGCCTAGAGTTCCTTCGGGGTTGATGGGCAGCAGTATGCATTTGTTTAATAAATAAATCAATAAAGTTGTGTTCGTGAATTTTGCACTGCCTGTTAAGGCAACAGCCTTCTGGAACAGGAGATAGAGCGGAAAGCTACCCTCACCCGTCCCTGAATTTAAACATAAATATCCCCACCCTTGTTCTGCTATCGGGAATTGTTCTTATCTTAGTAACAGCCGTGAAACCAGAAGAAACACAAATCAATCCAGAGAGCAATAGAAATGAGGTAGCCCTCTTAGGCCTCTGAGCTTACACAAAGAAATGAAACCAATAAATTGGCCGATCCATAAAACAGCTGCCAAAGATCAATACCCACCCCAGCTGTAAATTGTAGAGAACAGATTCTTAATCAATCAGGGGGGTCTCAGGAGTCTAGGATAATAACCTCTGCAATCTGACTTGCTCTTCTTCCTTTTGACGTCCTAAGAAAAAACTACAAAACTGCTTTTTAAGAGTTTCTAATGGTGATAGATTCCCACCCTCACAAACGTCAAGGCCCAATCATGCCGTAAAACATTGTTTTTAACCACCTTAATGGTTGGCTTCACAGAACGCTAAGTCACCCTTCAGCAAAGACCGCGAGGATGACCTGGCCATAATGTCTGGATCAGTGCTGGGATTCAGATATGTGAACAACCGGTTCTCTGTGTGGATGCCGCTTCCGGAAGTACATTCTGGGCCTGGGCAACAAAAAAATTAGTTATCGGTTCTACCGAAGTGGTGCGAACCGGCTGAATCCCACCATTGGTCTGGATCCACCTTTGATTCAATCTCCCAAATAGAGCCATTATTTAATTTTTAATACCCGTTTCACTTTGTAAGAAGACAAAGAGTACAAGTAGTCCTCGGCTTACGACAACTCATTTAGTGACCATTCAGAGTTACAACGGCATCGGAAAAAGTGACTTAACAACCATTTTTCACACTGATGCCCGTTGCAGCATCCCCATGGTCATGTGATCAAAATTCGGAGGCTTGGCAACTGACTCCTATTTATGACGGTTGCAGTGTCCCTGGTCAGCTGATCCCTTTTTGCAACCTTCTGACAAGCAAAGTCAATGAGGAAGCCAGATTCACTTAACAACCATGTTACTAACTTGATAATTGCAGTGATTCACTTAACGACTGTGGCACAAAAGGTGGTAAAATGGGGCAAAATCCACTTAACCAATGTTTCACTTAGCAACAAAAAATTTGGGTTCAATTGTGCTCATAAATCAAGAGCTACCTGTAGTTGCAAGAACAATAACCAAGGAAGATATGTAGGGTTATTTCTGAGCAGTTGCCTTTATTGTTCCTGCTCTGTAGACAAAAATCTAGCCAAACTAAAGCAACCAACTATTTGCAAAACTATACGGTATATTCTGAGAATTGCTAAGGAGGAGCTGCCTTAACTCTTTTCCTTCCAAACAAAGCTTTGCTATGTCTTTGCCCTCTCGAACCCAGTTCCTTCCTCTTGGGAATCCAGACTACGTTCCATCGTAAGTATTCAGTAAAACAATTGAACTTCTGCTCATAAGAATCTAAGCAAGGCCCCCTTGGATTGAACCCTTGCCCATCTAGTCCCACACTCTATTTTCAGAGTACAAGTTTCAGTACCAATGAGATTTATACTTTAATGTACTTTAATACTTCTGGAAATGGAACCGCCTAAAGAAAGAAGCAACGCTGAGTTGGAGAGGCTGCTTGGGGAGGGAAGAAACTACAGGTTGTCCTCAATGACAACAAATGGTTCTTGGGGCCTGACAACATTCGTCCTATTGTTCTTGCAACTACAGATAGTCCTCAACTTATGACCACAATTGAGCCCAAAACCTCTGCTGCTAAGTGAGACAGCTGTTAAGTGAATTTTGCCCCATTTTATGACCTTGAAGATGGAATAACAGAATTGGGAGGGACCTTGGAGGTCATCTAGTCCAACCCCCTGTTCAGACAGGAGACCCTATATTTTTTTAGACAAATGGTTGTCCAATTTCTTCTTGAAAACCTCCACTGGTGGAGCACTCACAACTTCTGGAGGCAAGCAGTTCCACTGGTTAATTGTTTTCACTGTTAGGAAATCTCTCCTTAGTTCTAGGTTGCTTGTCTCCTTGATTAGTTTCCATCCAGTTGCTTCTTATCTTGCTTTCTGGTGCTTTGGAAAACAAATTGACCCTCCCTTCTTTGTCTTGCCACAGTGGTTAAGAGAATCACTGCAGTTGTTTAGTTAGTAACACGGTTGTTAAGTAAATCTGGCTTCCCCATTGACTTTGCTCGTTAGAGGGACGCAAAATGGGATCGATAACCTGAGCCTGGGACACTGCAACCATCATAAATATGAGTCAGTTGCCAAACGTTTGAATTTTGATCACGTGACCCTGATGCTGCAAAAGTTGTGTGAAAAAAGGTCATAAGTCTCTTTTTTCCTGTGCCATTGTAAGTTTGATTGATCACTAAATGAAGTGTTGTTAAGTTGAGACAACCTGTATCAGGATTTAAGAATGAAAAGAGAAGAAGCCTGGATGATAGCATCTCTGCCAGCCTGTACTCCCTTCTGGTCTTCAATTGTGTGGATTCAGACAGGTACCAATCAGACCTTTGGGTGGCTTTGAGTAGCCATTTCTCTATCCTGCACAGTTGTTGGGTTCAGTAGTGAAAAAAAAAAAAAAGGGAGGGGGAGGGGAGGAGGAATGGGGCAAGTTGGGGAATTTAGTGGTGGCAAAGTCTTAAATCACCTTGAGAGAAATCAGCCTTGCACCCTTGTCTCCCCCCCAACCAAAAGTAAGTTCATTATTTAGGCGTGGGATTACCATCTGTTATTTTGAAACGGGAAAAACGAAAAAGATGAAAGTCAATTAAGACTTGGCTGAGAGCATGGGGAAAGCCTACATCATGCTCCAATTCTCTTCGCCATCTGGCAGCCCTGAGAAGTTGGCAAGGGACCATCTATTGATCTTGAGGAGAGCGACAGCTCTGGATCGCGTTCTTTTCTCAACCCTGGCTCCTCCTGTGAGCTATTTGATAGCACCACTTAGACACGAGCATAGAAGCTGCAGTCCAAGGAATTGCATGATTTCCTGACGGTCCAAGAAATCTATCTAGCTTGCATAATGCATATCTAGCTCACACAGAATTCAAGTATTTGATGGGAAAGAATACAGGAGATCTTGATTTCGGTCCTGAACCCTTGTTAGAGGCATTAAACAGACAAGGTCTGAGATGCTTAGGCGCCGTTGCAATGCTGCGTGAGTGAGCCAATGATCCAGCTCAATGATCACACACACTTGGCTGAACCATAATATGGATTATGGCTTAACACAAATCCAGGCTTATCATAGAATTGGAAGAGATCGATGAGGTCAACAAGTCCAAGCCCCTGCATACTTTGAGATTTACTGCACTATCTCTAGTAGATTACTATCTGGCTTCTGTTTGAAGACCTCCAGTGATGATGAAGCTTATCTATGCAGTAACCTATTTGACTTGACCGTTCTTCAAGATGTTCTTCCTAATCTTTATAAAGGATAATCTTTATCCTTTATCCCATTAATCTTAGTCTTGTCCTCTGGAACAAGTCCGAACCTTATACAACACGACAGCCCTTGAGATACTTGAAGATAGCTAACAGCCCTCCTCTCAACTTTCTTTTCTTCAAGCTAAACTTACAGGTGTTTGAACGTTCACCTGCTCTGAATTCTGGCTCCCACTGAGCCCCAGACAAACATGGTGGGAAATTACAGCCATACAATAATCTAGAATTCAGTCACTTTGAATAGACAGTTAACCGGTTCCGAGGAGTTATTCAGGATTTGTACCTGGTTAGAGTTCAGAATTTTCCTATTTTCTTGCTGTGACATTTCGGACATGTGATGCGACACCCAGAAAAATACGGCATACTCCATTTAATCCTCCAGGGAAAGATTGAAGGCAAACGAGGTCCAGGCAGAAGAAGAACATCATGGCTTCAAAATCTAAGGGCCTGGTTTGGACAAAACTCAGCAGCACTTTTTCGTGCGGCTGCTGATAAAAACAGGATCGCCAACGTCCGATAACGGATATGGCACAAGAAGAAGAAGAAGACATTTTTGAAGAGCCAAATCTGTGTTCCTTGTAGTTTCATTTATGGCTTTCTTTTCTGCATTTCCTGGGTTTCTGTTCAGGTAAATCCAAGAAGGCTTAAGTCACCAAATCTACAAATCAGGATGAGCATCAGATGACAGCAGAGATACTCAAAGCTCCATATTTATTTCTGCAGCCCCATCTGGTAGCCCTAATCAAACTATGCTGTAATTTCCCTGCCATTGAGCCCTGACAGACAGTGGTTTGCAAAATATGGTTTAGTACATGGATGTGCAATTTGTTCTGGACTGGGGACCTATCCAGGCTTGGAGTAGTCTACTAGATGAAGTACATTCCAAATAATAATTGGGTCAGGAAAACAAATGAAAGATAGATGATATGGTTACTATCCAGCTATATATTTAATGCATTTCTTCTATCACAGACAGGTGAGTTAGATGGCAGTACCTGACAATCCTGTCTAGTGTCAAAAAACCATCAGAGTTGAACCTATGAATGTAGGCTGGACTGGAAAGATTAAAGAAATCCAGAAAACAATAGCTGTTTTTATCTCATGATAAATTACAATTTGGCAGTAATGTTTGAAGACCTCAGGAGGCTGCACACAAGGACTGAGGAGCCATAAAAGGCCAGGATGGGATGTTGTCCATCGCTGGAATAATGTGTTGGTGCATCTCCAACCAATGCTGGTTTATCCAATAAGCCATAGTTCATCAAATTAAATTTTAATGCAATGTGCAAACCAAGCCAGTTTCTCTCATTCGCTGAGCTCAGATGGGTTTCCTCTGTGGCCCTTGGATGAAAGACAGAAAGAATATTGTGTACTTGGTGTTCAGACTTAATGGGTGACAAAGCACATTCTCTTCTTTGTGTATCCTCTCAAGCATGCTTCCCAACTCCATTTGAAAGAATCTGAACCAAGGAAGCTAGGAAGATCACCAGGTGCTCCAGCTGTGTACTCAAAAGAGTAAATGCTGCCTTCTTTGACAGGCCCTGCACTGAGCATCTGAAATGGGAAGATTGCCAGTTATAAAACATCTGTTCAAAGAAAGGCAAGGGAGTTGGAGAGAGGAGAAAGGATGATGCTGAGGCTTGAATAACCGTCTATGATTCATTTTATATTGTAGCAACTGTGGCTGGAATGGGTTAACCATTTGAAACTCTGGCATTATTTTTTTCTTCTGGGATAATAATAATAATAATAATAATAAAGTTGGAAGGGACCTTGGAGGTCATCTAGTCCAACCCCCTGCTCAGGCAGGAAACCCTATACCATTTCAGACAAATGGCTGTCCAGTCTCTTCTTAAAAACTTCCAGTGTTGGAGCATTCACCGCTTCTGGAGGCAGGTTGTTCCACTGGTTAATTGTTCTAATTGTCAGGAAGTTTCTCCTTAGTTCTAGGTTGCTTCTCTCCTTGATTAGTTTCCATCTGTTGCTTCTTGTCCTGCCTTCAGGCGCTATGGAGAATAGCTTGACCCCCTCTTCTTTGTGGCAGCCCGAGATATTGGAACACTGCTATCATGTCCCCCCTCGTCCTTCTCTTCATTAAACTAGACATACCTAATTCCAGCAACCGTTCCTTATATGCTTTAGCCTCCAGTCCCCTAATCATCTTTGGAATTTTCTAGACCTCTTTTCTATTTGGCTTAATAAATGGGTCTTCAGTTTGTTTTGGCAAATCTTTACTGGAGATTAGGGGCATACCTATCATATCTCTGCCACTAGGGGGCAACAGCTAGTTAACTTTACCCCCGCCCCCCCCTCTGGAAAACAAAGCAGATTGGTTTTTGAATGAGAGACCAAGAGGAAATCTCAGACAGATAAGATACACATGGAAATTAAAAAAAGAAAGTCCTAGAGTGAGTGGCAAACCATCACCATACTATTGCCAAAGAAAACTACACAAACATATTTATGTAGGCTTCAGCAGCCCAGATCAACTCAAGGGAGTTTTTACCTTCCTTTCTCATAAGAGAATTAGAATAACAGAGTTGGAAAGGATCTTGTAGGTCATCTAGTCCACCCCCCCCACCCAAGCAGGAGACCCTACACCATTTCTGACAGATGGCAGTCCAGTCTCTTCTTGAAAGCTTCCAGTGATGAATAGCTGATAGCTGCGTAGCTAATTTGGAAAGCTAAGGTGAGCTGAACATAGCTTGCACTTGAGCAAGAGAATGCCAGAAAATTTTAGAGCAGTACATTAGATTGGGAGGTGAAAAAACTATTACCGGTAGCCCCAAATTTTCATTGCTAAGCAAGGCAGTTAAATGAGTTTGGTTCCCATTTTATGACCTTTCCTTGCCGCCATTGTTAAGCAAATCACTGGAATTGTTACCCGACTCATGGCAGTCCTTAAGCGAATCCGGCTTCCTCCAGTGACTTTGCTTGTCAGAAACAGACTGGGAAGGTTACCAATGCAGATCCTATGACCTTGTGCAACTGTCATAAATGCATGCCGGTTACCAGCACCCGGATTTGATCACATGACCATGGGGATGGTGTAACGGCCATAAGGGTGAAAACCGGTCACAAGTCACATTTTTCAGTGCCTTTGAAACTTCGGACAGTCGCTAAACAAAATGGTTGTAAGTCAAGGACCACCTGTTTTGTTGAGGATGACAGAGACAATCATTTGGCTCAGAAAACCGCAGGATGTGTCCACGCAGTCACCAGGAGCTGATCAAGGAGACCTCATATTTTGACACCCTAAAACAAGGGTCCTTAAACTTGGCCACTTTAAGACCGTGTGGACTTCAACTCCCAGAATTCCCCAGCCAGCCATGCTGGCTGGGGAATTCTGGGAGTTGAAGTCCACAAGTCTTAAAGTGGCCAGGTTTGAGGACCCCTGCCCTAAAAATTTCACTACCAAGAAAGGAGGGAAGCCCAGAAAGGATGGAAAAGCTCAGAGACCCAGTAGATGCCTTTGCAGGGGCCTCGTCTGCACAATGGGAACTCCCCCCTCCCCATGCGTGTTATTTCGACCCCTAAAAATCCCACCTGCCAAGAAAGCGGGGTGGGGTGGGGGGGAGGAGACACTTTTGATCCCAGAAAGGATGGAAAAGCTCAAAGAGACCCAGTCTGATGGCAGTGCATTTCCAGGGGCCTCGTTTGCACAACTGGAAAGCAGGGCCCCCGGGTGTATCTTGGGGAGCATTTATCCACAGATTATCCATAGACACACAGCCAGCATCGTGAGAAGAGACCAACGCCCATCCGATCCCCTTCTGGATGGAGAAGCCCCGAGCTTCCCTGCCTCCTTCGGCAAACGGGGTTTCTTCCCCCCGTCTCCTCCCGACAGCCTCCATTCCCACGAGCTGCTCTCCCCCCCCCCCACACCCTCCCTCCGCCTGCCTAGCGGTTCCCTCAGCCGGCGGAGACAGGCAGGCAAGCAGGCCGGCCGGCCGGGAGAGGGGATCCTCTCTCTCTCTCTCTCTCTCCCCCTCCCCACTCCCCGCAACCAGCTGGTCGGCAGAAGGCAGCCGAGGAATGCCCGCCAAATTGCCCGGGGGCTTCCCCCGCCGAGCCTAGACCTTGAGGGACGGACGCTCCCCCCTGCCTGGAAGCAGAAGGGGAGACGGGGGGGTAGGGTGGGGGAACCCCCTAAGCGCCCCCCCCGACCCTGAGGGACGCCGAGCCCAGGCGGCGGAGGGAGGGGCGGCCGCGCGCGCGCAAAAAAAAAAAAAAAAAAAAGCAGACCCCCCACGCGGTTCAGAGAGCGGCCACGCCCGACGGTGAGGCGGAGCTGAGGGGGACGGCGTGGAGGGCGTGCGGGCGGGCGGGGGGAGCGGGTTGGCGAGCAGAAGGGCGGCCGTGGGGGGAGGGCGCCGGCTGGTCCAGAAGCCCGCGATGCTCCCGCCTTCCTCGTCTCCCTCCTCCTCCTCCTCCTCTTCCTCCTCCTCCCTCAGGGCCAGGCCGCTCGTCCAGGTGTGGCCGCTGACGCCCTCCCGCCGGCGCTGATGCTCCCCTCGGGCGAGGCGGCAGCCCTGAGGCAGGGGGAGCGCCGCTTCCCTCTCCCCCCCGGCCCCGCCCTGCCGCCGGGGACCCCCCGCCGCCCCGGCGGAGGGAGGAGGAGGGCTCGGACCATGGCCTGGGGCTCCCCCCCGCGGCCGCTCCTCCTCGTCCTCCTCCCCCCCCTCCTCGCCTTCCCGCTCTCGCTCACCCCGAAGGAGCCGGGCAGCAGCGGCAGAAGCGGGCCGAGCCGGCGAGGGGCAAGATGGGCGTGAAGTCCCGCAAGGCGGCGGCAGCAGCGGCAGCAGCAGCAGCAGCAGCACCGACCGCCGATAGCCCGGCGGCCCCCGGCGGGCACCTGGAAGGCAAGCCGGCCGGAGGGGAACTGGCCTCGGCCGGGGACCTGGAGCAAGGCACGCTGGCTCTGGGCGCCGCCGGGGCGGACCGGGACGGGGCCCTGCTGCTGGAAGGGGCGGGCAGGGGAGGCGGCGGGAGGCGCTCGACGCCCGCCATCGGCTTGCTGGCCAAGACCCCGCTGAGCCGGCCGGTCAAGAGGAACAACGTCAAGTACCGGCGGATCCAGACGTTGATCTACGACGCGCTGGAGCGGCCGCGGGGCTGGGCGCTGCTCTACCACGCCTTCGTGTGAGTGTCCGGGGCGGCCGCGGGGGTCGGGCGGGCAGAGGGCGGCCGGGAGTCGGGATCCGCCTGCCAAGGACCTGCCTGACTTGAACCCGAGACCTGGGGCCGGTCCGCGGAGGGCGGCGTGGGCAGCCTGGCTGGTGTACGGGCTGTTCTCACGTTTCGGGAGGCGGGGGGGGGGGAGAAAGAAACCCGAGTTAGTCCCCGGCGTCCGATGGGGAGCTGCGCTTTATCCTGACTCTTGCATGATTATAACCATCCTTCAAGAAAAGCTCCATCACATACCCAGGTGCACATCTGCATTCAGACATGCTTCGGACTGACAAGTGCATTCTCTCTCCCTTTCTCTCTCCTTTCTCTCTTTCTTTTTCTCTCCTTTCTCTCTTTTTCTCCCCCCCCCCCAATCTCTTCTGAATAAGGCTGTGTTTACACCCCTCTACCGTAAAACGTGGTTGACCACACTATGGGCTCCATTTGTCTTCTGAAGACTACAATCCTCCTTCAAGAAAAGTCCCATCATATACCCTGGTGCACATCTGCATTCTTTGGGCTGACATGCTTTGGGCTGACAAGTGCATTCTCTCTCTCTCTGTCTCTCTCTGTCTCTCTGTCTCTGTCTCTCTCTCTCTCTCTCTCTATCTATCTATCTATCTTATCTATCTATCTATCTATCTCTCTATCTCTCTATCTCTCTATCTCTCTATCTCTCTATCTCTCTATCTCTCTCTCTATCTCTCTATCTCTCTATCTCTCTATCTCTATCTATCTATCTATCTATCTATCTATCTATCTATCATCTAATCTATCTATCTATCTAATCTATCTATCTATCTATCTATCTATCTATCTATCTATCTATCTATCTATCTATCATCTATCTATCTATCTATCTATCTATCTATCTATATCTATCTATATCTATATCTATCTATCTATCTATCTATCTATCTATCTATCTATCTATCTATCTATATCTATCTATATCTATCTATCTATATCTATCTATCTATCTATCTATCTATCTATCTATCTATCTATCTATCTATCTATCTATCTATCTATCTATCTATCTTATCTATCTTATCTATCTTATCTATCTTATCTATCTATCTATCTATCTATCTATCTACCTACCTACCTACCTACCTACCTACCTACCTACCTACCTACCTACCTACACCCCTCTAGGGTAAAATGTGGTTGGCCACGCTATGGGCTCCATTTGTCTTCTGAAGACTACAATCTTCCTGCAAGAAAAGTCCCATCATATACCCTGGTGCATATCTGCATTCAGACATGCTTTGGGCTGACAAGTGCATTTTCTCTCTCTCTCTCTCTCTCTCTTCCTTCTCTCTTCCCTCCCCTCCTGTCTCTTCTGAGCAAGGCTGTGTTTACACCCTCCATGTTAAAACGTGGTTGACCATCCTATGGGCTCCATTTGTCTCGTGAAAGCTATTAGTTTCCTTAATTGATGGTTCGGTATTTAGGTATTTGGTTAGTTCAGGAAACCATGATGTCCTTATTGAGCATTTAGGCTGTTCTCAGAACAGAGTCTGGCTATGGTGAAGATTGCATGCTCTGAAATACATATGGCAGAACCACACCGATCCTTGGATTTTGGCAGAGATTCCTGGAATCTAAACTTGGAATAAGCATTCTACATATTTGGAAAAAAAACCCCAAACCTCCACCCTTATTAGAAAGTGTATTCTATACAAATTGCAAATCGTTAAGCTGTATCCCAATGGATGAAATGCTAGTTCAAGATGTCTTAAGAAATTGCTTTTTTCCCCCCTACCCGAATAATAGATTGCTGCCTTTGGCAACAGAAGCACATGGTTTTTATTTGCTTCTCAAAAGCAGAGTGCTTGAGAAAAGACCAGGTGTGAGATGCAAAGGTTATGGTAATGCCCTGCTATTGTGGTCGCATGGCAATGAGCATGTTTTCGTGAAAGTCTGAAGCACATAAGGTGATGTGAGGGATTTGCCATAGAAACCGGGGGCGTTCAATATATCAGTGTTGCATTATCACTCCGGATTGAGCCCCCGGGCAACTTGTCAACAAAAAAGAAATACACTGGGAATTTCCCAAGGAGCCAAGCCACACTGCTACGAATGAAAAATAACAACAATAATAATTGCTTTCCGTCATTTAAATCCAAAACAGTTTCTTCTTTTTTCCTTAGTACCTAAACTATGAAGGTACAAATGGGTGCAAATGTTATCTTGTCAGGCTCCAGAGACACATTTTATCTGGTTCCAGAGTCAAAAGATAATTGAAAAAGGTACCTATTATGTTTATATTAAATAAAATGCCATCCACCGAAATCTACATAGTCTACATGTAAAAATTTACAGGCAAAACGGGAGATTTCATTTGTGGTCAAACAGCTCCGGGAAGAAACTGTTCTGTTTGCAGTTTATCTTGTCTAGCGGTGCTGCTATTGTATATGGAGGCTGTCTGTACTTCTCATGGATAATTAGTAATTATTTAAGTTGGGGTCCAGCTCTGGGAACTCAATACTGTACTAAAGATTCCTGCATTTTTTATACTTTTGAATGGGCACAGTGTAGGATTTTGGAGAAAGGAAAGCTAGGCCACTTTTTTTTCAACCTTTGGCAATAGAGATTCTTCAGTGCTATAACTTTCTTCATCCCCGTAATGTATACAAAGATGAAAACAGTTTTGATCCACAGCAGTGCCTGGAAATCCATGTCTTCAGTTGTGTGTTTCGTTATTCCAGGGTTTGTTTGTTTTTTTAATGTGCGTGATAATTTTGTATCAAGAAAGTGATGTGTCACCTAGGCGAGATATAAGGATTAGCAGATTAGAATTTGTTTTTGTGGGAGCAATTTATCCCAACCTGGAGTCCACGGTCATGTGGCTTGCAGTTTTGGAAAACTGTAGTTCCAGCATGACCAGAGAACTTAGTTCTTGGAGATTGGTTGGGTTCAGACATTGTGCTAAGGCAGGGGTCTTCAAACTTGGCCTTTTTATGACTTGTGGACTTCAACTCCCAGAATTCCTCAGCCAGCGTGCCTGGCTGAGGAATTCTGGGAGTTGAAGTCCACAAGTCATAAAAGGGCCATGTTTGAAGACCCCTGTGCTAAGGCAAGACTTGTTTTAATTGAGAAGTGTGCCATTGAGTGGCTTCTATAGTACCATGGAGTACCATGATACAGATAATCGAGAGAAGCAGAAAGAAGACGGTTGGTTATCTCTCAAGTTTAAAAAATAGTAAAAAACTATAGCTCTGCTGTGTTTGTCCTATTGAAAAGAATGATTGTTTGATCACGACTATAAATAGTCAAGGTTTATTATTCTGAAATGACATACAAATTGCACAAATTGTAGCAATTGACGTGTGATCCTCTATAGCAAGTGTCTCCAACCTTGGCCACTTTAGGACTTGTGGACTTCAACTCCCAGAATTCCTCAGCCAGCCATGGCTGCTGTATAGATCCAGTTATCCTGGTTTGACTCAATGCTGCAGACTTCCTCAACCAGTATTGTTTGGAAGTTGTTGGACTACCAGTCCCAGAATTCAACTGCTCATGGCCACAGGATGACTAGGAATTCTGGGAGCTGCAGTCTCAACAATTATGTCTTTTATTTGTAAGATTTATATTTCTTCAAGAGATATAAGGTAGTTGTCATATCTAGGTTTCATACATAGCACCCGCTCTTCTCACTCTTCCACAGAACAATTTCAGGGGATAAATAGAATAGAATAGAGCTGGAAGGGACCTTGGAGGTCTTCTAGTCCAGCCCCCTGTTCAAGCAGGAGAACCTACACCGTCTCAGACAGGTGATTGTCCAGTCTCCTTTTAAAAACCTCCAGTGATGGAGCGCCCACGATTTCTGGAGGCAAGCTATTCCACTGGTTGATTGTCCTCACTGTCAGGAAGTTTCTCCTTAGTTCCAGGTTGCTGAGAGAGTCTGAGAGAGTTGGCTTGGCCAATATTCGGTCTGTGAATTCAGGAGCAGAAGATGGAATTGAACCATGGTCTTCCCAGTTCTTGACCAATGCATAACTACTATATCACCCTGGCTCTCATTTGTGGGAGGCTAGATTGAAGATCCTGGTATTCTGGACCAGGATCAGAAAGTCAATGTATTATTAATGGGAAGATTATAGTATTGAACATTGTTTTCTCACATAATTTGAATATGTGAAACTCAGTTTAATAGGTCATTAACCTAAGCTTGGATTGTTACTTGACCTGCACTGGGGTTCAGTGCTGGTTCTCCACTTGGCTGTGACTACTTGCAAAAGAAACAGCAGCCCCGATAGGATATAGGAGATAGCAATAGCACTTAGACTTATATATCGCTTCACATTGCTTTACAGCCCTCTCTAAGCGGTTTACAGAGTCAACATATTGGCCCCAACAATCTGGGTCCTCATTTTACCGACCTTGGAAGGATGGAAGGCTGAGTCAACCTTCCTTTAGAGAGCTTCAGTCCAAACCGTTGAGAGCCCTGGAACACAATGGCTAAATGGCCTTACTTCAAAAGACAATTGATTAGATCCATCCAGTAAATGTATGAATACTACATCCTAACCAGAACTTATCATAAAAGCATCCATATCGGAAATATTGCTCCATAAAACGTCCAAAAGCTCAGTAATACGCAAAGTGGATCAATGAATAGGTAATCCAGAAGACAGATCCTCTTCATTCTTCTTTGTTAAACCTTCCCTGACCTTGTGTCCCCTCATTGGCCTACCGTAGTATGATCATGTTGACTAAGAACCCTAGCTTGTGTAATGCATATGGAGGGCACCACGTAGGGGCAAGTGATCAGGAGATATTAGGATCTTTTTGATATTTATGATAGCTGATGGACCTTCTCTGGACCAGGAGTTAAGTAGGATCAGCCTGGGTTAGTATTGGGGTGAGTGACCTACAAAGTATTAGCAGGGTGGTAGGCTACGTTGGAACTTGAAAAAATTTCCTGGAAGATGTCTTCCTTGTTTTATGCCAAGGATACTACATATATGTGTCCATGAAGTCACCAGAAGTCTACCTCAACTTGGAGAAGACTTTACCTTTCATGACAGTGAAGATGTCTTGTCTTGCTTGCCAGCATCAAACAACGATGCTGGCAAGCAAGACAAGACTAGATTTTTTTCCCCCACTTTCCTTTCCACAGCTTTATTCACACTGGCAATTTAAGTGAGAAGACATCTTTGCAAGATAGTTTGCATTTCTAATAAAAAGCTAAAGGTAACTAAAGGTTGTGCTGCAAGTGAATTTAAGCACGAAACAGTCTTAATGGGTTGTTTTGGAAATCTTTGTTTTATGATTGAGCTTTTAACCAGGGAATTAGCATCTTTATGGGAGAAAAATCTATGCCCTTCCATTTTTTTCAACTACCTGCTGATTAGCAGCACTTTTGCTATGAAAGTAATTCAGTTTGTTAAATAAACGATGATGTAATTGTATAAATGTGTACTCAAAAATAGGGTAACTCTGCTGCAGTTTCAATATGTGTCTCTGTCATATCCAAAGGAGGATGGAAGATTATTAAAGAGAGATCCAGCCTAAAATTAAGGAGAAATTTCCAGACAGAACAATTAATCAGTGGAATAGCTTGCCACCAGAAGTTGTGGGTGCACCATCACTGGAGATTTTCAAGAAGTGATCCGACAACTATTTGTCCAAATTGGAATAGAGTCTTCTGCTTGAGCAGGGGGGTGGACCAGAAGACATTCAAGGTCCCTTCCAACTCTTATTATTCTAAATCAGATGTAAATGACATGTGGGAATGACCTTGAGGGATGAAGGGAAGAGATTCTGACTAGGAAATAATCAGATAAAAGGAGGAGGAGCTCACAAACGCTTAGAGGGCAAAGAAAGAAACTTAATTGCCCTAACTCACACTGGGAGATTTGTAATTTCAGACTTGCAAGATTATGTTAAATACAGTCTGACAATAAAGCAGAATTAACTCATCTGGTTATAGTTCCTGTGTCGTTTATTTGGGAGGGTGGACATCATATCACCAAACTAAAAGAACCCCAACACTGAGGATCTGGAAAAAAAAATTGGGAGGGTGGGGATTTGCTCAGCCATACAAATCAACCCAAAGACATATTTTAAGTCAAAATTCCATATTTCTTAATAAACCCATATTTTAGAAACCATATTGCAGTTATGTCCATCAAGATATTTAGTTCCCCCGAAATCACAAAAAAAAACAAAAAAACCACCCCAAAACAACCAACAAAACACTACAGATAGTCCTCAACGTATAGCCACAATTGAGCCCCAAATAGTTGTTGCTAAGTGAAACATTTGTTAAGTGAATGTTGCTTTCCTTTCACAGTTGTTAAGTGAATCACTGCAGTTGTTAAATTAGTAACATGGTCATTAAGTGAATCTGGCTTCCCCATTGACTTTGCTTGTCAGAAGGTCGCAAAAAGTGATCGATGGACCCCCCAGACACTGCAGTCGTCATAAATATGAGTCAGTTATCAAACGTCTGAATTTTGATCATGGGACCATGGGGATGCTGCAACGGTCATAAGTGTGAAAAATGGTCATAAGTCACTTTTTTCCAGTGCTGTTGTAACTTTGGTCACTAAATAAAATGTTGTAAGTTGAGGACTACCTGTTTCGCCACCAGTACTACTGTGTTAAAAATTGGAATTTCTGCTGTCGGATTCCAAAAATCCCAAATTAAGCAAAAATCCTGTTCTTTTGTTTGCCCCAGAACACAGACTGTTGATTTATGAACATTAAATTTCATGCTTCCACTAGCATCTTATCTTACATAAGAAGAATAAGAATAAGAACTTTATTGTCACTTTGAATGTACACTAATTGGCATACATTAAAATGAAATTTCATTGCATACAGCTCTCAAAGGGTCACCACCTCTGATATATACACTACATAAATATGACAAAAATAAATAAATAAATACAGAATTATGCATATGCCCGCGTATATTATATGACACAGAGAAACAACAGTCTAGTTCGGGTTATGTATATACATGTGCATGGCGAGAAAAACGAATCTTGCGAGTTTACCAGACGGATGGCATAGGGAACAAAGCTATTACAGAATTGGGTCGTCCTGCTGTAAATACTTAGAAACCTCCTCCCAGAGGGGAGCAACAGGAACAGAGCATGCGGTGGGTGTGTGGGGTCTCTAACAATGCTTTGAGCTCTAAGCGCATACAAGCGCTTATAAACAGCATCCTGAATACCAGGAATACATCTTTTTGCCTCTTCCACCTAAAAAAAACCAAAACAAATTAACATTCTTCCTCTGCAACAGTCATGATTTATTTGTATCAACATGTTCTTGCTGGCACTGTAACTTCTTGTTCTCTGTTTTCTGCATTCCCCAGTACTGTATTGTCACTAGAGACAAAGTCTTATGCGTTGAAAACATCACCTTGGGGATTAAACTCTACAGGTCACAGCCAGAGGAGATGAGATCCCACTCCTGGTATAAGCTTAATCATCTTGAAGCAGGATGAGACCATGTGTGTTTTGCAATCCAAGGAGAAGAATGAGAGAATCCTCCAGACAGCAACTACCAATTACATCACACATCGGAGAGGAACACCAGAGACATCCACATTTGTTTATTTTTTGTGTGTGTCAGAAGCATCACAATCAAAACAAGGCGTACTAGAGGACATACAATTTAAAATATAAAATACAAGAGTAAAATATGTACAAATTAAGCGGCCCCTACCCAGAAACTAGCAACATTAATTGTGTTCTGTTGCGCTACCATAAGGTCCTCAAGTATACACTGATTGGGACACATAGGTGGTGTTTTCTGCATTTCACCACAGTCGCAAAGGGCAGAAGTCACCAGATAGCCCCATTTGTTCAGAGTGCCCCTGGATGTTGTACCCATCCACAGTCTATTCAATAGTACAGAGCTGTGGTGGCACAGTGGTTAGAATGCAGTATTGCAGGCTAATTCTGCCGACTGCCAGTAGTTCAATTCTCACTGGCTCAAGGCTGACTCAGCCTTTCATCCTTGCGAGATCAGTAAAATGAGGACCCAGAATGTTGGGGGGCCATATGCTGACTCTGTAAACCGCTTAGAGAGGGCTGTAAAGCATTGTAAAGTGATATATAAGTCTACGTGCTATTGCTATTGTTATTCAACGATGTCCATACTTCCCAGCTTTCGTCAGACGCAGGTTCCAGCTCCTCTGTTGGTTCCATCCAGTGTTGGTTCTTAGTAGTTTTCCATAGGTCCTCTCTGCTTTTGAAATTCTTCAAAGTCTTCCTTTGACCTAAGGAAGCTTTTCCTGGATTTTAATCTCTGATGTGCTGGTTGTAGACACTTAAGTTATCCTGGACCATAACCTGAAAATGGAAGGAGGTCCTTCTAAATTAAGCGCAGACCAGCATCAATTTTTTGTTCATCCTGAGCCTTATATTTTCCTTTATATCTTCTTTGGGATATCTTTTTAAAGTCCTTATGATGTGAAGAACTATAGATTTTATTGACCTTGCTATTGGTGTTTTGCTTGTGACTACTTATAGCAATCAAGGGATTTTAACACTCACTCACTCTCTAAAATAAAAATTTATTTTACTTACTTCTTGTGAGATTGTTCAGTTTCCCAAAATAGAGAGGGGGAAGAGGGAGCTGAGTTCCCTAGCCATATGTCTCAATGCTACAGGGTCAAGTGTGGCATTATAGAAGATTTTTCCCCCACTTTTTTTTTCTTTTAATTTGTCCCACCAGCCCCTCACCCCTCTTCTGGGCTGTAATATGCTCTATATTTTTTATTCAGTGTATCAGGAGGTTATACATTTCAAGATTTGGTCTTTGCTCAAAGGATATGGTTACATACGGTATATATACCTCACTTATAAGGATATAAGCATATAAGGAACGGTTGCTGGAATTGGGTATGTCTAGTTTAATGAAGAGAAGGACGAGGGGGAACATGATAGCAGTGTTCCAATATCTCAGGGGCTGCCACAAAGAAGAGGGAGTGAAGCTATTTTCCAAGGCGCCTGAAGGCAGAACAAGAAGCAACGGATGGAAACTAACCAAGGAGAGAAGCAACCTAGAACTAAGGAGAAACATCCTGACAGTTAGAACAATTAACCAGTGGAACAACTTGCCTCCAGAAGCGGTGAATGCTCCAACACTGGAAGTTTTTAAGAAGAGACCGGACAGCCATTTGTCTGAAATGGTATAGGGTTTCCTGCCTGAGCAGGGGATTGGACTAGATGACCTCCAAGGTCCCTTCCAACTTTATTATTATTATTATTATTATTACTTTTCAGGAGTTAGTAAGTTTAATAGCCCAAGGCTGTTCTCCTGGACTGAGTCCACTAGTTGTATTTCTTCCCTTCAAGGTTTATTTGCATAGTTTCATCATTAGTTGAACATAATTGACCTGTGGAATTCATTACTCAGGGTGTGATGATTATCCTAACTCGGATAACAGGTTGGGGGAATTTATGAAGAAGAGGTCGCTCAAGGATATTTTGAACAGTCATCCTGCTTTCACAAAGACGTGGCAACCTTTTTTTGAAGGTCACATCTTCCCTGGGAGAGAGATGTTCTTTCATTCCCATATTCATTCCCACAAAGACGATCAGGGGACTGGAGGCTAAAGCATATAAGGAACGGCTGCTGGAATTGGGTATGTCTAGTTTAATGAAGAGAAGGACGAGGGGGGACATGATAGCAGAGTTCCAATATCTCAGGGGCTGCCCCAAAGAAGAGGGAGTCAAGCTATTCTCCGAAGCGCCTGAAGGCAGGACAAGAAGCAGCGGATGGAAACTAACCAAGGAGAGAAGCAACCTAGAACTAAGGAGAAACTTCCTGACAGAACAATTAACCAGTGGAACAACCTGCCTCCAGAAGCGGTGAATGCTCCAACACTGGAAGTTTGTCTGAAATGATATAGGGTTTCCTGCCTGAGCAGGGGGTTGGACTAGATGACCTCCAAGGTCCCTTCCAACTTTATTATTATTATTATTATTATTATTATTATTATTATTATTATTATTATTATTATTATTATTATTGTTATTGTTATTATTGTTGTTGTTGTTGTTGTTGTTGTTGTTGTTGTTGTTGTTGTTGTTGTTGTTGTTGTTGTTGTTGTGGTTATTGCCTCAACCACTCGCCTTTTAGATGGACAAAAAGCTTTGGCCTGTTGAAGAATAGAAAAGGAAATGGAAACTGAGACTGAGGAGAAAATGGGGATTGTTCAGTCTCCCCCAAAAGCCTCAGAGTGAACTGACTGGTATTCCAAGAAAATTAGAGGAAAAATCCAGATATAGCTGAAACAGGAAATTTTATTCCTGTAAAATGACTTTGAAAGGATAGGTTTTACATAGTTCAGGTAGAAATAATGCATCAGTTTCATTTTTATGTTGTCCTTAAGCCTAATAGTTTAGCTTTCATATATGTATGTTCTCTGTGCAAGCTCAGAATTGTGTTTGATTCAGCAGGGAAATGCTTTTTTAGCAGAGGTCCTTCTAAATTAAGCGCAGACCAGCATCAATTTTTTGTTCATCCTGAGCCTTATATTTTCCTTTATATCTTCTTTGGGATATCTTTTTAAAGTCCTTATGATGTGAAGAACTATAGATTTTATTGACCTTGCTATTGATGTTTTGCTTGTGACTACTTATAGGGATTTTAACACTCACTTACTCTCTAAAATAAAATTTTATTTCACTTACTTCTTGTGAGATTGTTCAGTTTCCCAAAATAGAGAGGGGCAAGAGGGAGCTGAGTTCCCTAGCCATATGTCTCAATGCTACAGGGTCAAGTGTGGCATTATAGAACCTTACCAGATAGTAAATAGGGTGAACTTATCTTGTGCTCCAAATACAGGTAGTCCTCGACTTGCGACCGCAATTGAGCCCAAAATTTATATTGCTAAGTGAGACGGTTGTTAAGTAAGTTTTGCTCCATTTTACGACCTTTCTCATAACAGGTGAATCACTGCACTGCACTGTTAGTAACATGGTTGACAAGTGAATCTGGCTTCTCCATTGACTTTGCTTGTCAGAAGGCCACAAAGGACACTGTAACCATCATAAATAGGAGTCAGTTGCCAAGCATCTGAATTTTGATCACGTGACCATGGGGATGCTGCAGTGGACATAAGTGTGAATAACGGGTATAAGTCACTTTTTTCAGTGCTGTTGTAACCTTGAATGGTCACTAAATGAACTGTTGTAAGTCGAGGACCACCTGTACTACTTGCAGGTGAATTTTAGGCCTCCATCTCCTGCCTGTGAGCATCCGAGAGACATTTGATTGGTGCTTATGAGAAACAGAATATTTGGATTAAGCCAGGTCTTGGCCTGGTCCAGGGCTAGGCAACCTTGGCTCTTTTATGACTCGTGGACTTCATCTCCCAGAATTCCTGAGCCAGCATGGCTCAGCTTGGAAACCTCTCCCTTTCCCCTCAGCATGGCTGGCTCAGGAATTCTGGGAGTTGAAGTCCACAAGTCATAAAAGAGCCAAGGTTGCCTACCCTTGGCCTGCTCCATCAGCTCCATTATGTGCCTCAAGAGTTTTCCTTTACCCATTCGATGCCTTGCAAATTCTTCAATACTCTAGGAATTTTCTTCCTATTCTGACAAATTCTTGGCCCAGCCTCTCTTTTCTTTGCCTAACAGAGCAGTTGGTACATTGGTGAAGACCAGACATCCATCTTCTCAGTTTAGGGGTCTTCAAACTTGACAACTTTTAAGATTTGTGGACTTCCAACTCCCAGAATTGGCTGAGGAATTCTGGGAATTGAAGTCCACAAGTCTTAAAGCAGCCAAGTTTGAAGAACCCTGGCCTGGACAGTTTCTTCTTTCTCTGGAGTCATTTCTGGGAATCATTTATGCTTTCCTGGGTCAGCCTAGCTTTCCTTGAAACCGGAGGGTTATTGGCTATTAACTGTCCTTCGCTTCAAGACCCATCGCCTTAAGCCACCTAAAAGATTTCGCTTCCTGCCGAAAATGTTTTTTACTTTAGGAATTGAATGGCAGAGCTCGTTGCCAAGTCATTATATGTCCTCTGAGAATTTGTGATCGTTGTTGTTGGACTGAGTCTTCTTAAATATATATTTATCGCTTTTTCCAAAAATGTATATATAGGTCTGGACCGGATAATAAATAATTCTCGCAAAGTACTTTAGCTTTTGTATAACGGGATGGTGGATTGCAGCAGAGAAGGAAAGAGAGGTAATATTCCCAAAATGACAAGGAAGAGTTTGCTTATCTTTGGCAGGTGGTTGATGGATGCACCCATAAGAAGCATACAACACCACCATCTTAGGAAGGAATAAAATTTAGAAGAAAGCAAACTGTGCCAGTGTGTCAGAGAGATGAAGGAATAATGTAACAACACGATTTAGAAATAGATAGGCAGTTACAAGATTTGCAACCAGAAAACAAGCAGCAGATATTGACATTAGGGACGCAGGGACACGTAAAGTTTCAAGAAAGCTGTAAACTCTGTAGGGGCAAAAAAGGACACAGTAAGATAAGGCAGGATGCACTACATAGACAAAATGGACACGTAGACTTAAAAGCAATTCTGGAAATCAACTGTATAAAAGAACATGAAGGGTTGTTCAGGGTCTCAGCTCCCAAATTGGACAGGGTTCCCTTTTGCTGAAGCGCTTCAATAAAGTTTTGCAAAAGTCCCTCTTCGTGTTGGACTCTGATTGCTTCGGTAGCCAGCCGAAACAATTTTTAGGAAACATCTGGTGGCATCTGCCACAGGGAGAAAATGGGGCTCACTTCTCATTGTCGATAGATATGGGACGGGGCAGTGTGTGGCGAACACACTGATATAAAGTGATTTTTTTTTTAGGCTTTCTGTAGCCTTCAACTTTCAGCCAAAATTGAGCACCAAAATTTTTCCTGCTAAGCAAGGACCAAGTGACTTAAAATGAATTTCTTTCCCCCATTTTTACGACTTTCTTGCTAAAGTTATTAATGAACCACTGCAGTTGTTAAGTTGTAAACGGTGGTGTTAAGTGAATGGCTTCCCATTGACTTTGCATGTCAAGAGAGTCCCAATAGGTGATCACATGACCCAAGACACCGCAACACTCATAGATACATGCCGTTGCCAATTGTCCAAATTTTGAGTCATGTGACCATGAGATGCTTGCAGTGAGTCGTTAAATAGTGAAAACCAGGCATAGGTCACTTTTATTCAGTACGTGTAACTTGGACACTTACGAATGGTGTCAGTCGAGGACTTAAAGCTGAAAACAATCAGGAGTTATCAGCTTGCCTGAATGTTTCAGCCCATTCAGAACGAAATATCGGATTAACTAGGTTCCATGACTTGATCGACAGTGACAAGTTGGTGTCAACTTTTAGCAACCACACGATAGACTTCCTCCAGCTGGTCGCTTTCAGCCTGACCCTTCAGGTCCTCCAGTGCTGGAATATACAGTTCGGTCAACTTTGCTTCTGGTCATGTCCAGCCACGTAGACTTCTCTAGAGGAATTAGCTTTCATATAATAGTTCAAGCAAGATGATTTGAATCTGGTCATGTGTGCTTCAAGCAAAAAAAAAAACCAACCCCTCTGAATTGGAACTTGTTCTACATCTATTGTTCGCTTCTTTATTTATATTTGTTTCTTTTAATTGAGCGGCTCTATTATGTTTACAAATAATAAGATGGCGACATATACCATACATCTTCTTCTCTCTATTTCCCACAACGACCCGGTGAGGTAGGGTGGGAATGAGAGTGACGGGGATTGGCCCAAGTCACCCCCAGTTAGTTTCATGGTAGGCAGGATTTAGAACTCCAAGCTTCTCTGTTTTAGCCTGGTTATCTTAAAACACTAGACAAACGTTGGTTTCTAGGCTACCGGGAATTCTCAGGAAGTCTTCTCCAAAAATGATGTTTAGAATGCACGATACTTGTCTATCCTGCTTCTTTAATAAAGCCCATAAATGTCATGAGAGCATGAGTTGTCCTTGTAAGGATAGGTTCTTTGTAAATATATCACTAACCTTGTATCAAAGCCATAATAAGTTAGCTTCGATAACAGTGCAGATGCATTGGAGTACACGCTCTCTAGGGGAAAAAGCAAATAGCAAGCACTTCACCCCAGTTTGATGGATGTGGTAATGCGAAGATGAACGACCTGTCTCAGGAATAGGACTAGAAAACCGCTGGCCTATATATATTGATATAAGCCAGGTTTAGGAGCCATTGATTGGAGAAGATGGGGAATTGGAATTTTCTACGTCTGACATCGTCTGCCTCCTATTCTTTTTAATTTAGCATGCATTATTATGCAGTTAGCATCTGTTATCTATCGATCTATCAATCTATCTATTATTCTAATCTATCTATCTATCTATCTATCGATTATCTATCTATATTATCTTCGATATATATATCTATCTATCTATCTATCGTCATCTATCTATCTATCTAGCTATATATACTATCTATCTATCTATCTATCTATCATCTATTCTATCTCCTCCTCCTCATCCTACTCCTACTCCACACCACCACCCACCACCACCACCACAAACCCACTCCCCTCTAACACTGATGTTACGTAGTTCGGGTCATGAATGTTGCAAGAAAACAACAAGGTCAGAGAGCACCCCAAAAACCATCATGTCAACCCTGAGCTACAAAATTTCTCTATTGTCGGCATAGTGTATATGATTACAGAGGTTAGTTTGTTTTAAGAAAAGCATATCTATCACAGATCTCTGGATTAAAGCATTTTCCACTTCCAGATGTGTTAAAGTTAAATGAGATAGGTCTGGTCCTGATTGAGCAGAGGCTGAATTAGAAGAACTCAGGTCCCCTCCAGCTTTACTCTACTCGACTCTACTCAATCTACGCAACTAGTCTCTACCTACTATACGCTACTCTACTCTACTTACTCCTACTTACTCTACTCGACTCACTCCTCGCGATTATTATGCTTTACTCTACCTCTACTCTACTCTACTCTACTCTTCTGCACTTACTCTACTCTACCCTCTACTACGTCTCCTCTACTCTCCTTACTTATTTATTCTATTATTTCTATTCTCTCTATTCTATTTCTATTCTATATCTAGTCTATTCTATTCTATTCTATGTCTCATTCTAATCTATTCTATTCTCTATTCTATTCACATCTGACAAACCTCTCGCACAACATGGCCAGCTCACTTTTCTGGTACTCCCAATGAACGCTTTGGGAGATCATGAGCCAAAAATGAAGGGGTCAAGAAACTACAGGCCTTGGGATTCTGGGAGGTCACATAAAGCCTGCAGCTGTAGTGGACTAGGTGCTTCTATTTTCGATCTGAATATTAAAAAATGTGTAATGGGGATCTTTGGGTAATGGTTTTGCCCGTGGAATGGGGCCTCTGGAGAGCAGAAAGAGAGATTTTTGTTAGGGTGAGCCATGGAATGCCGAGCTGCAAATAATGGAATCAGTTAGGGTCTTGCAATGCCTTGCCTCACCTGCCCTAAGCAGATGCATTAGCAAGACCTTTGGCACTAAGTCCTGTATCTGGTTTTTAATCTATTGATGGTTAGTACTTCAAGGCAGCCGGATAAATATTCGGGCTTTGTAAAAGAATGAATTTCTCAGATTGACAAGCCACACCGCAGCCGTGTGCTAGGGAAAAATTTTTCGCAAGAGAGGGTGTGTGTTGTGTGCGTTTGTGTGCGAACACGAGATGTCTGCACAGAAACACAGGAGAGTGTCTGACTGGATGCTGGATGCCTGTCAGTCAGGTATGCAGAAGACTTCCATGTCATTGCAGTTGGGATGATTCTCGGAGCACTGCAGCGCTGAGAAAGGGAGAAGGTAGGATTTTTTTCCTCCCACAGGTGTCCTTGTTGCTTAACTTGCCCCTCAATTCTCATGCTTCTCTTCTCCTCCTCAATCTCCTCCTTTCCTTTCCTCTCCTGCTCGTTAGTCCTGTCTCTCCTTCCTCCTTCTCCTCCTCATCTTCTCCTTCTCCTCCTTTCCTCACACCCCTATTCCTCTTCCCTCCTCCTCCTCCTCCGCCTATTTTTTCTCCTCCTTTCCTTCCTCCTCTCCTCTCCTCTCCTCCTCCTCCTCCTCCTGCTTCTCCTCCTCCTCCTCTTTTCTCTCTTCCCTTTCTCCTCCTCCTTCTCTTTTCCTTCTCCTATTCTCCTCTCCCTTCTCCTTCTCTTTCTCCTCCTTCCATTCTCCTTCTCTTTCCTTCTACATCTCCTCATGTATGGCTTTTATTTTTGAAAGTTTTCTATTGAAGGAAAGCCGGCTTAATTTAAGGCTAAAGCTTTTTGCAATTGCTGGAGCCTTTCAGTCTCGTTTGCAACATGTGACACGTGACATGCCTGAGGCAGCTAAAGAAATAAAACGGAGTTATGTGTTTCTTTATTTGTAGCATTTCTCTTTGCACTTGCTTCTGTGTCTTTAAGGGTACAGGGAAGGGATTCGGGGGGTGATTCTACTACACTGTGGCAAGAGTCAGAGGGAGAGAAGGAAAGAAGGCCAACCAGCTAGCTCAGGAGTCTCAAAAACTTAGCACTTTAAGACCTGGACTTCAATCCAGAATTCGTCACCCAGCCATGAGGGCGAGGAATTCTGGAGTTGAAGTCCCACACAGATAACAGGGCACGGTTGAAGACCCCTGAGCAGTGTAGTGGTGCATATTAATTAAACATGGATAACTTCGTCATACATTGTCAGTGCAAAGAGGAAAGTGATTCAGCAAAGGAACAGCACGAAAGAAATGAAAAACTGGTACTTTTTCTTTTTTTCTACCAGTTTGTAATATTTTATTAGATTATGAATAAAGTACCAAACATACAAAAGGAAATCGTAGGACACAGTTGGGGAGGAAAAAGGGGGAAAAGTGAGGGGGAGAAAGGGAAAAAGAACAGACTTCCTTATTGCAGTAGAAGGAAGCATTAACATGAATCTCAACTTTTTACTTTCCATAATATTATAACTAGCCATCATTAACAACAATGGAATATAATCAGTCAACCCAAATCCTCCCCCCCCTTTTTTTAGTACATCAAGGTTTGACACCTTGCTAAAGCACTGGTGGTACTCAAATATTGCATGTCCTTAAAAAGTGGTAAAAGAAAGCTGGACATGACCCTGAGGTAAAGACAAGGATAGAGAAAGCTCGAACAGCATCTTCAAAATGAAAAGGTCTTCTGTAGTCACGACATAGCCTAAGGAATGAAAATCAGGCTTGTCAGATGCTTATTTTTTCTAATCCTGCATCTAGGAGTAGAGAGTTGGTCTCGACAGAAGGCCACCTGAAGAGAGTAGAAAGCATTGAAAATGTGGATTACAGGACGGCTGCTAGTATAAGCTGGGTTTTTTGACCAAAATCAGTAATGAGGAGGTGATAAGCCGCCTGGGAAAGCCAAGGGAAATCATTAAAACAATTAAAAAACGAAAGTTAGAATATTTCGGACATGTGATGCGACACCCAGAAAAATACGGCATACTCCATTTAATCCTCCAGGGAAAGATTGAAGGCAAACGAGGTCCAGGCAGAAGAAGAACATCATGGCGTCAAAATCTAAGGGACTGGTTTGGACAAAACTCAGCAGCACTTTTTCGTGCGGCTGCTGATAAAAACAGGATCGCCAACATGATCGCCAACGTCGGATAATGGATATGGCACAAGAAGAAGAAGAAAAATGGTACAATCTGTGAAAAGGTTGAAAAGCCCTGTTCTAGTCCAACCCCCTGCTCAATACTATTCCAGGCAGATGGTTGTTCAGTCTTTTCTTAAACACCTCCAGTGATGGATGTTGTTGCATCACACTGCCGGCTCATATTTAAGTGATTGCCCACTAGGACTCCCAAGATCTCTCTTGCAGTTACTGCCAGGTTTCACCCAATCTGTACCTGTACATTTGGCTTTTCTTGCCTAAGTGTAAAACCTTACTTTTCTCTATGTTGAATTTCATTTTGTTAGATTGGGCCCAGTGTTCAAGTCTGTCAAGATCCATCTGGATTTTGAACCTATATTTTGTGGTGTTGGCTATTCCTGCCAGTTTAGTGTCATCTGCAAATTTGACAAGTTCCCTTTCTATTCCCTCATCTGAATCATTTATGAAGATGAAGAGTACTGGACTTAAAACGGAATCTTGGGATACCCCACTGCTCGCTTCCCTCCACATAGTTGTAGTACCATTGAGGACTATTCGTTGAGTACGTTTGTCAGCCAGTTACAAATCCATCTGGTGGTAATTTGTGTTGCACAGACTTCGGATTCTCTCTCCCCCCCCCCCCGGTCTGAGCTTATCCCATAATTCCAAATATCTTTTTCCTCTCTGTGTCTGGCACTGACCGAGCATACCTTGTTTTGCACCTGTCTGTATTTAGCTGATATTATGCTTTTGGCTAAAAAAAACTGTTCGCTGGTGTGAGAAGGAATGATGCATAAGCTTCTTACTACTAATAGCATTGCATGAAGCTTTCCCAGCTCTCCAGATAGTTGGCCTTTTACTCTAGCTATCGTGAGCTACTGGGAAAGGGACAGGCTTAAAATCCATGCAGTGCTGGCCTTGGTATTATTATCTGCAATCTCCAGAGGAACATTTCTACCTTAAACCGGCTGTTATTATCAGTTTAGCAAACTGTCTAGCTTCAACTCCCTTAAGCAGTCTATGCATGGCTGCAAATACCATTCCAGCTGTTGGAATGAAGGAAGCACCAAAGTGTCAGTAGCAGCCTATCTGTTCATCCACCCCAAAAAGTCTGCTTAGCAAGCTTGCTATTTATATTTCTTTCCCTTTCTTTGGCTGTTTAGGTCCGGTTGCAAGGAAAGGGTAATTCTGTGATGTTCTCAGTCAGCTTCCTTCCTTTGTGTTCCAGAGATGCAGTGAATATTTTCTTTTTTTTTCTAATAAGCTACTCTGATTATAGCTTGTCAAAGTTCTTTAACCTGGTAGCTCCCCAGTAGATTTAGCTGACAATCAATAGGCAGCAGCATCTGCTGGTCAAGAATGATGGCCAACTAACTACTAGAAGATGCCAGGTCAAGGGAATGTAGACTAATAGAAAAGGATATTTGTAGCTCAGGGCTGAACTGTAGGGTCCTTGATGTTTTCTGAGCTTGATTGTTTTTTGCAGACTTCATTGCCCAACTAGGTAACATCATCCCTGCAAGAAGGGAGTGCGGTTTGCTATCTGTTTATATACAACTGGTTTGCCCTGTCAGTGTTGGGGGAAGTGTTCTTGGTAGTTCTTGATGAGGCTGTTATTTACTGTTTGATTGTTTGTCTGAGTAAAACCCTACTCTCACTGATGATGTTACTTAGTCAGGTAATTAAACGTCTGCAGGGAAAACAACCAGGCTCAAAACGGTAGACAATAATATACACTCAGATGCATAGCTTTATATAACTTCGGAACTCAGGATTGCTATTCTTCACACAACTGCCGTTCTTTATAGAGAATTTTGCAAATGGTGGAAGGATGGGCGGGGCATGTCCAGGCTCCTCCCCTCTTATTTTAGGGCTCATTCCTTTTTTTAAACCAGGCCTGATTTGGTTATTGCTCCAAGTAGAAGATGTCCCTTGACACTTGGTACGACTGCTTTCATAAAGCAAAATACCAGATCCCGTAATCATATTTATTAGGTCCTTAAAACTGAAGGCAGCATAGACACAGAACAAAAAACAACACATGATAAAATACTTATATTCAATCAGAATTCAATCAGAATAAAACTGGAAGGGACCTTGGAGGTCTTCTAGTCCAACCCCCTGCTCAAGCAGGAGACTCTATACCATTTCAGACAAATGACAGTCCAGTCTCTTCTTAAAGACCTCCAGTGATGAAGCACCGAAAGCTTTTGACAACAAGCTGTTCCACTGGTTAATTGTCCTCACTGTTAGGAAATTCAAGCATCTAATTGTATTAGATTTTTTGACTGCTGCTGCACCCTGCTGGCTCATATTTAAGTGGTCATCCACTAGGACTCCAAGGTCCCTCTCACAATTACTGTTTTTGAGCCAGGTTTCGCCTAATCTGTACTCGTATCTTTGGTCTTTCCTGCCTAAATGTAAAACCTTGCTTTTCTGCACGTTAAATTTCATGTTGTTGGATAGGGCCCCATTGTTCAAGTCTGTCAAGATCTTTTTGGATCCTGAGCTTGTCTTCTGGGGTGTTGGCTATTCCTACCAGCTTAGTGTCATCTGCAAATTACAATAATAACATCATAATATATAACCTCTAAACTGAAAGCTCCGTGGTAATAATGCCAACCTAAATACTTTGTCTAATTGAAAAATGGACGACCTCCAGACCTACCCTGAAGAATGCTAGAGCAGGGGTCCCCAACCCCTGGTCTGCAGATCGGTACTGGGCCGCAGGCACTTAGGAACCGGGCCACGCAGCTGGAGGTGCGCTGAAAGTACGTCTTCCATCTCCAGGAATGCAGCAAATCTGCAGGAAAAATCTCTCCCCCCCCTTCCCCGCTCCCCCGGTCCATGGAAAAATTGTCTTCCATGAAACCGGTCCCTGGTGTCAAAAAGGTTGGGGACCTCTATGCTAGAGCCTTCTGGTCATGCAGTGATTCCATTGGATAAAATATTTTGGGATTTTTGAAGGGAAGTATTTCCCTTTTTGAAAGGGGAATTTCTTAAAATCTTTTAAAATCTCCCCCCCCCCCAAAATTAATCACTGTGACCTCAAATCCAAGTAGCAGAGAAGCTGAATTTCAGTGATGGCGTATCAGTTTCTGAGATGGAAGGACTAGTTTAAGGGATTTCTCCAACCTTATTATTTAATTATTTATTTATTTATTTTTTGGGGGGGGATGCCCTTCAAACCATACTGCCCAAAATCAGCTGTTTTGCTATTAAGTTTAGGTGATGTGATCTCCAAATGTTTGAAGTTTTTCTGTCCCTGTTTAATTGAAATAATTCAAGCATCTCATAGGTTTGATCAAATCTTGTCTGTTCTTTTTTCCCGTTGAGTCCTCCCATGCAGGCAGGCAGATCTTAGCAGAGAAAAGCTACAGTTCTTTGTGTTTGTGATGTGTGCCCAGTCATGCAGCCATCTTCCACCACCTTCCTGTGAACTGGTCTATGATTGTGGACTCTGGTGTTGTTGTTGTTTTTTTAACTTGCCCTGTCTTCATGCTGTAGTTGGTAACTCCCAAACAGTACAATTGCTTGAACTTTCTTCTTCGTGTGAATGGATTGAAGCTCAGCTGGGAGGTGTGGGAGAAGAATAGGCTGAACTGGAAGGTGGAGCTAAACATGTCGTTAGTTTGGAATCATTGCGTTGCCACAAGAGATCCAAGTGCAGCCCCTAGCGAATTGCACGGACACTTATCTAACACCAAGTTAGCTTTGATCGTTAGTTGACTGGATTCTTGTGTATCGGTAGCAACATTAAATTCTTCTGGGCTTGGAACTCAGTGAATGCTCTTGATTATTTGCGCCTGACTATACATTGCGAGATAGGTAGACCTAAGAAGCTTTTGGACAGGTTTGTACTTACAACTCCAGAGAAGGAATCCTACCAGCTCACCCACATTGTCTGAAAGTACATCTCAATCAGGATTGGCCCTGGGCAGTTTCAGATGATCAGACCTTGAGGCTGAAGGACTGAGCCACGGTCCCGTAGCTTCCCTTCCAGCGTGCCACTAGAGAAGTAAAACAGAAAAATTAATAATGTGTTTAGTTTCAGACTGATGCTGTTCTTCCCATAACTTACAGTGGTACAGGGCCAGCAGGCAAGCTGATAAGAAATTGTGTGGACTACTAACGCATTGTTGTTGCCTTTGGTTTATTAAATTCTGAAAACATAAACCCCGCAGGAGCTGGGCGGGCAGCTAAGATGAATGGACTCTTTGCTAGCAGGCAGTGTTTCTCCTTTGTGCATTAGAGCTTCTATTGCTCTATGATATGGCTGTCTTCCCTGTTTAGCAACAGAAAGTGTCAAACTCTTCATTGTGCAATCCCATTAACAGTGCATTAGTAAGATATTTCAGTGGTAACCTCAAATGGTTGGAAATGAATAAGACTGCTGTATTTGCAGATTAAGTGTGTCTTGGATATATCATGTAGGGCAGGGGTCTTCAAACCTGGCCCTTTTATGACTTGTGGACTTCAACTCCCAGAATTCCTCAGCCAGCGTGACACGCTGGCCGAGGAATTCTGGGAGTTGAAGTCCACAAGTCATAAAACGGCCAGGTTTGAAGACCCCTGATGTAGGGGAAAAAAAAAAGAATTGGTTTTTTTTTTTTTAAATTCCCAGGCTAGTCTCTGGTCTAGGGAACTCCTTGTGGTCTCCCCTCCAAGTTCTCCAGCTTTGTGTAGTGTTTTGAGTACAGTGACGATGCTGACACCTGCTTGGACTCTGTATGACTACCATGCATACTTTCACCAGAGGTTACCATCTACTTTCTTTTAAACTTTTGAAATCTATCTGCAAACTTACCAACTAAAAGACAACTTGTGTGACAAATGTAGCTTAAATCGTTGGACCAGGTTTACTCCTAGTTGTTGGTTGTCACAATCCACAGAACTGGCAAGGCCAGTGAAATATGAACAACATTGATCTCAGAAACATCTCTTTAGTACCCGTTTGGGACATAATCTTGGCAGCTGTAATAGGAATTTCCCAATTTAAGTTATAGTGGGTTAATTAAAGGCAGAGTCCCTCTGAAGTGCGTTTTCCTGGATTACTCAGCACCTGGACTGGGTCACCATTTCTGAGATAATCACTTGACTGGTTCTCTCACCATCTTTTTTTTTCTTTTCTTCCATTCCTTTCGGTCTCGGAGACCGCCAAGACAAGTCCCTGCAGTTTTCTGGGCAAGGTTTTTCAGAAGTGGCTTGTCGTTGCCTCCTTCCTAGGGTTAAGAGAAAGGGGCTGGCTCAAAAATCACCCAGCTGGTGATTGTGACTAAGCCTATGCTGGTGTGCCTAAGGCAGGAGTAGAACTCAGGTCTCCCAGATGTTTTCATCACTACTCCACTACTCCCTTAATCTTCTTCAAATCTCTAATGCTGGGACGTGGAAGATCTGTGGTAATTGACTGGAAAAGACCCTTGAGGAACTGGATCTTACAGAACTGAATCTAAGAGGCGTGGTGGTGCAGTGGTCAGAACACAGTATTTCAGGCTAACGCCTGGAGTTCGATCCTGACTGGCTCAGCCTTCCATCCTTTCAAGGTTGGTAAAATGAGGACCCAGATTGTTGGGGGCAAGATGCTGACTCTGTGAACGGCTTAGAGAGGACCGTAAAAGCACCATGAAGCAGTATATTAGCCTAAGTGCTATTGCTAGAGCTATCTATGTCTAGAATTAACTACATACATGGCGCTCAGCTCCATTTAACTTCAACCATGCAAGATCAGTTAGACCAGGGGTCCCCAACCTATGGGTCGCGGCCCACTGCCTGGCCACGGCCTCCTGGCCAGCGGGCCATGGAAATTGCTGGCCAGTGAGCGCACACGTGCACTTCTCCCACTCACACTAGTGCCCGCAACCCCATTTTCACATGCACGCGGGCACAAACGGGGCCGCTAGCCCCATTTACATGCATGCATGCACCAATTTGGAAGCTGCTCTCCTTCCCTCTGGGCAGCGAGCCCGGAAAGGTTGGAGACCTCTGCTTTAGACCAAGAAATTGTCATTTTCCTCCCGAACTCTTAGAGAGCTGTCTGCCTATGTGAGGATTTAAAGCTGCATTTGGCTCTAATCCTTATATCACAGTGATCTCCAGCTTCTTAGCATCCATGGAGCTTAAGGAAAAGCTGTTCACTCTTTTTCATAGTTTGAGATCCTTCAAAGTTGGAAATGCATACATTGTTTTACCGGTATATCTTTGTAAACTAAGACAGCGGTATATAATGATGCGGTATCAGAAATTAGGTCAAAGTTGATGGGGGTGTGTTTGACTTTCACTCTTTCTCATTATAATAATAATAATAATAATAATAAAGTTGGAAGGGACTTTGGAGGTCATCTAGTCCAACCCCTTGCTCAGGCAGGAAACCCTATACCATTTCTTATTTGGGCATGCCAGTTGGAGAAATGGAATTCTAAAAAAAAAAAAAAAAAATCACTTCTCAGTCATACCAAACTTTTAAAATGTGGAAGACGGTACAGGCGCACCAAGACTTCGGTCTTTTTAAGAGAAATCACGTATGGTATCCTTTGTAAGCCTTGAAAGAACCAGTTTATTATAAACGTTGTCTCTGTTACCATGTGGTCTTTGGTTAACTCTTTGAAAACTGTAGTTTGCAGATTCAGATTTGATTTGAAGTTACGTTAAAAAATGCAGTGCTTTATGCTTTACGTTCTCTGGCTTGTTGGAAAACATTTCTCTTTTAATGTCCACTATAACTAGAATAACAGTGTTGGAAGGGACCCCGGAGGTCTTCTAGTCCAACCCCTTGCTCAAGCAGGAAACCCTGTACCATTTCAGATTAGTTTCCATCCATTGCTTCTTGTTTTGCCTTCTGGTGCTTTGGAAAATAGGCTGACTCGCCTTCTTTGTGGCAGCCCCTCAAATACTGGAATACTGCTATCATGTCACCCCCTGCCTAGTCCTTCTTTTCTTTACCGTGTTTCCTCAAAAATAAGACCCAACCAGAAAATAAACCCTAGAATGATTTTTCAGGATGCTCGTAATATAAGCTCCACCCCCAAAATATGCCCCTGTTAAGATCATCAGCCAGCCATTTAGTACCGTATTTCCCCGAATATAAACCCTAATTGGAAAATAATCCCTAATGTGTCTTTTGGAGCAAAAAATAATATAAGACCCAGTCTTATTTTGGGGAAAACACGGGTAGACTAGCCATGCCCAGTTCCTGCAACTGTTCTTCATACGTTTTAACCTCCAACCCTCTAATCATCTTTGTTGCTCAACATCTCTAAGTCAATAGCTTGACGTACAGAAAATAGACAAAAAATATATAAGAAGCATTGTGCTTACAGACCATGTTAAGATTTATAAGATGCAAGTTTGCAGCCTGCCTGTGTTATAATTTGTATTAGGCATTTTTATAATTGTTTCATAATCGTATTTATAAGTTCTTTGCAAGTGTTCTGGCACTGTCTTGTGAGCATGGAACATTTTGTACTGCTCTGAAATACTGCAAGCTCCTGAGAGTGATGCGTGTCTTAGAAGAAATCTCTAAATAAATAAATAAAGTAGATACATAAGTCACGGTGTTTTATTCCAGCAATCAGAACAGTCTGAATAAACACTTTAAATCCAGCTGCATTAAAACTAATATTCAGCATCTTTCTATATAGCAACAAGCGTTATCTTGGACCAAAAGTGGTTTATAATGTTAATTTATTTTGCTGCCTCTTTGCCTTCCATTTATATCTCAATTAACGGGCTCTCATGTTCTCTTTTATTGTCTTAAAGTTCGTTGCTTGCTGCTTTGTTTACTTTTTTAAAGTAGGGTGTTCAATAAATAAAAAAAAATAAAGTTTAGTAAGTAGTAAATAATAAATAAATTTAGTCAAGGATCAAAAAATGTATCATAAAATTGCAAATTCCCTAATCAAGTGGATTAGAAATTTATGAATGTATTCATGGATGTATTCATGTATTCATGCCTGTTCTATTTGGACTGCAAAACTTCAAATGGTTACTAGATGGCAACTGTGAGATAGTGAAAGCACTTTGCTGACATCTAGTGGTCATTTAAATTGTTGTAACCCCATGTATGCAGGATAAAGCCCAAGTCTCTAAGTCAAAATGAGCCACTTTAGACTGAGCCTTTAGGTGCTTTGGAGAATAGCTTGACTCCCTCTTCTTTGGGGCAGCCCCTGAGATATTGGAACACTGCTATCATGTCCCCCCTCATCCTTCTCTTCATTAGACTAGACATACCCAATTCCAGCAACCGTTCCTTATATGTTTTAGCCTCCAGTCTCCTAAGCATCTTTGTTGCTCTTCTCTGTACTCTTTCTAGAGTCTCAACATCTTTTTTACATCGTGGTGACCAAAACTGGATGCAGTGTTCCAAGTGTGGCCTTACCAAGGCATTGTAAAGTGGTATCAACACTTCATGTGATCTTGATTCTATCCCTCTGTTAATGCAGCCTAGCACTGTGTTGGCTTTTTTGGCAGCTGAAGCACACAGCTGGCTCATGTTTAAGTGATTGTCCACTAGGACTCCAAGATCCCTCTCATAGTTGCTACTATTGAGCAAGGTATCACCTATAATTATCAGACTATTTACGTGTCCAGTTTCTGTAGTAGAAGGGTGTGTATTGGCAGGAATTTTTAGAGAGCATCTGCTTTTAATATACCCTCTTTGCTCAAGAGACAGTGCAAGACAGCAATGTGTTATTACTCCTTATGACTTTTGTTTTTCATTTTGGTAGTTTCAGCCTAGATTTTTTGGGTTCCCCCCCCCCCATCATGACAGCAGTACATACAAGTATTATGTCATTTGCAAATTTCGTTAAGAATGCCTTCTTGTCATTCTGACCAGAACAGAACCACCCACAGATTTGATGAAGAACCACTGAACTTTTTTCAATCAACTGTGAATCCACTTGAAAGTGTAGTGAAGTTACTTTGATGCAGCCTGTTTAATCTGTTTGTTAAACAAAAGATTATGGAATCTCAATATTTGCAAGACCTTAAATACATCATGGGATGGGAGTGTTAGTTGAGTAACAAGGAAGGAAAAAGTGGAGAAAGGAAAGAAGGAAGGTAGGAGAAAGAGAGAAAAGGAAAGGAAAGGAAAAAGGAAAGAAGGAAGGAAGGAAAGAAGGAAGGAGAAAGGAGAGGAGAAAGGAAAGAAGGAAGGAGAGAGAGAAAAGAAGGAAAGGAAAGGAAAAAGGAAAGAAGGAAGGAAGGAAGTTATCATGGTACAGCTTTCTCAGGATTGCTGTGATAATCCAGGCCCTTGGAGGCTGATTGCTTCCTAATCTAATTTCAGTTCTTTCTCTGGTTTCAAAAAAAGCTGCGGATCTTTTGTTTTCCTGGATGTTCCCTTCTCCCCTTTGTTTCTAGATCATCTATGACAGGGGGAACATAGATTCACGGTCCTGGCTAAGAAAACAGTGGATCAGTCAAAGAGCAGGACCATGTATATTTATTTTTTCTTAAAGCTTTTCCCTCCAAACTGCTCTGAGCCTGGTTGGGAAACATCCAGTGGAAACATCTGGGAAGAGAGGCAGTGCTGCACTCATCCAGCGCCCTGGCATGTGACACAACCATTTGGCTTATTGAATCTCCAGCTCCCTAACTCTATTACGCTGTCACGTTGCATTAGGCAACTGCCTTTGCTTTGCCCTGACACTTGCTAACTTTTGAGTGGGTTGCTTTTCTGTTGATGTTGTTTCCTGCCGGTGCTGTTTTCAAGGTCAAGACTTTGCTTCACCAGTGGAGGGAGGGGGGAAAACCTCTTCGTGACTAGATCCTGGTGAGTTTCCTTATTTAGTGCTGCCTTGAGATGCATCGTAGCCTAGGAGAAAGACAATGAAAACCTCTGCAGTTAAACCTGCCACAATGCATTCAGACAAGTCCGCACATTTCCCCCCCCCCTCCGGCTGCTGCAAAAATGTCCTTCGAAGTTGGCACTTCAAAGATGGAGCAGCCGCAGCCTACGATGTGGCTCGGCATGGGGCAAATAATGGGGAAACTAATTTTTGTCCCAGAGGAATGATAAATATATTGGGGGGGGGGTCACACTGCTGCTGATTAGGCCTGAACCTGAGGATCACAGCTAGAGCCAGAACGCAACTAACGTTTAGACCAGGGGTAAGGAACCATGGCCCTTTTAGGACTTGTGGACTTCAACTCCCAGAATTCTTGAGCCCAACATGTGGACTTCAGCTCCCAGAATTCCTGAGTCATAAAAGAGCCATGGTTCCCTACCCCTGATTTAGATAGAGATTTATATCTCATTTTTTTTTCTTACAGGAGCTCAAGTAAGCTTACATAAGCTTCCCCCTACATTTTATCTCCACAACAACTCTGTGAGGGAGAACGAATAATCCATGGTTATCCAAGAGTTTTTGTAGCTGAAGGTGGATTTAAATTTGATGGCAGGCGGTTGGACTAGAACAGGGCTTTTCAACCTTTTTACCGATTGTACCACTTTTAGGATAGGGCAATATTCGAGTACCACCTAGCAAGGTGTCAAAACCTTGGTGACAAAAAAAACACCTGTTCAAAGTTGCAATTGCACTGAAATGACTTATGACCATTTTTCACACTTATGACCATTGCAGCAACAGGATCATGTGATTTATATTTGGATGCTTGGCAACTGATTCATATTTATGATGGTCACAGTGTCCCAGGGTCATGTGATCCCCTTCTGCAACCTTTTGACAAGCAAAGTCAATGGCAGAGCTGCTGGTGGCCAAGTGCTAAGACGGGACTTCCTTCCTTCCCTCCCTCCCTTCCCTGCCTCCCTTTTTCTCATTCCCATCTCCTTCTGAAGAAGAAGTTGAACCCCCCCCCCCCATATTTTCCCTCTCTCCCAATATTGATCAAAAAGGAAAAGCCTCCAGAGACAGAAAAGACAAGCTGCTGAGTGAACTAGCTTAAAAAGGCACTTCCCCTTTAAGAATTAGCTACTGACTAGAAAGGAAAGTAAGGAGCCCAGCTGGCACTTAAGGAAGAAAAAAAAATGTAAGTACTGGCTGCCGGCTAAGGCAGCCTCCCCAAATGGCTCCATTCATAAGTAAAATCTGCAGCTCCAGAGGACTCTCTCACTGTAAGTCTTTGCCTGTGCTGGCTCTTTCCCTTCCCCACTACACTTGGCTAGGCAGGGCTGCGTACCACCTGCCACTCATTAATGTACCACAAGTGGTACGCTTACCACAGGTTGAAAAGCCCTGGGCTAGAAGACCTCCAATGCCCCTTCAAAGCCTATGTGGGTGCCCCACACACCGGAGTTTTTTAGAAAGAGATTGGAGAACCATTTGTCTGAAGTGTACAGGGTTTCCTGCTTGAGCAAGGGGTTGGACTACTAGATGATCTCCAAGGTCCCTTCCAATTCTGTTATTCTGTTACTCTTATGTTCTGCCTCTTCAATCTTAGCCCACCACCTTCACCACTGTCCCACAAGTGCCTCTTTTTCTCTTCCCTTCCACTTCCTTCCAGATTTCTGAGCTGCTCCTCGGCAAGGCAGCTTCCAGCTTCTGCATTTTGCTCTTTCTCCTTCCTTCCTTCTATTTGTTTTTGTTTTTGTTTTTCATAGCAGTGCGAAGTTGGGACGAAGTGTGCTGGCAGAGTGTAAGCCATGTTCGCATAGTATTTCCAAAGGCTCAAAGAACTTCATGTACGTTATCATCGTATACATGCGGCATTAAGATGGTCAGAATTAAGAATGAGATGATGAGAATGGGGTGTCTACAATCCTCCCCCCCACACACACATGGCAGATGAAAAGCTTGAAGCTAAGACACTGAGAAGGAGTTCTGGCCTCCTCCAGCTGACCATCTTGTGTGAATTAAGCCTAGAGCTACCAGTTAAGTGGGCTGAGTTGTGCATTGTGTAAGTATCGGCAATGGCTTGAGGTCCTGAAGCACAGAGCAAAGATCCTTAGCACGAAGAAAAGACAGTGAGCTTCAGCTGCTGGAGTTGTGAGAGGGAATTTGACAGAAGGCAATCAGCTGTGACTTCATGCCTCCATGCAATCAAAAAATCTCATCTAGCCGTAGCTTGTATATATCAGAACTAGCTTAGTTTACCAACTGGAACTGGGCTGAGTCAGGCATCTGGAGATTTCTGCCAGTGAGTTGCCTGACGCAGCTCCACGATGATTCCACGTTCCAATTACAGCGATATCTTGACTTTAATAGACTGAACTGAGCTAATACATTCCTTAGTCACAAACGTCTATAAATGTTGTCATCGTGATGATTCAATCCATTTGCATGCTGATGTCATTGTACAAATGATATGAATTGCAGTGGAAATTTGGGGTTGGAAAATAAGTTGCATCCAAAACTGGTCACCTGAAGTTTCACTGTCCAGCTGCTTTTTCAAATCTTAATTTCCAAGTGAATTTCGGCTTGTCCTTCTCCTTTATGAAGTGGGACATTGTGTGTGTCTATCCGTGCACAAACACACCCGGCAAAGTTTGCAGAAGGGCATGTCTAAGGATGTCCACTGTGGTGCAGTGGCTGGTTGGGGCTTTTTTTGAAGAAGTGTTGTAGATTCGAAGGATGGAAATTAATGCAGTTCACTTCTCAATGTCCTCCCCTCACAGTATACAGTATACCTGTAGCCAAAAACTGCTGAAAACTTGCAGATGAAAATTGGCCAGATGGAATGTGCAATCTCAGGTTACTTTGGGGGCCACAAATTGAAAAAAAGGGGACATGTGCTACCAAAGGGATATTGGTTGCCATTGTTGTCTCCCATTTTATACCAATGCATGAAAAAAAAAAATCTTTGTACCCAGACAACTGTACACAATGAAGACTTTCTACCAGCCTGAAAGTTAGGACAAGAAGCAATGGATGAAAACTAATCAAGGAGAGAAGCAACCTAGAACTAAGGAGAAATTTCCTAACACTGTGAACAATTAATCAGTGGAACAACATGCCTCCAGAAGTTGTGAATGCTCCAACACTGGAAGTTTTTAAGAAGAGACTGGACAGCCATTTGTCTAAAACAGGGGTCTTCAAACTTGGCCCTTTTATGACTTGTGGACTTCAACTCCCAGAATTCTTCAGCCAGCGTGCCTGGTTGAGGAATTCTGGGAGTTGAAGTCCACAAGTCATAAAAGGGCCATGTTTGATGACCCCTGATGTAAAATGATACAGGCTCTCTTGCTTGAGCAGGGGGTTGGACTAGATGACCTCCAAGGTCCAGCCTCGGCCACATGACCATGGAAGCTTCTTTGGACAACGCTGGCTCCCTTAGCTAAGAAACAGAGATGAGCACAGCCCCCTGGAGTCGAACACAACTGGTCAGGGGAAACCTTACAATAAAGTATAATTAGTTCCTCTAGTCCTGATTCCTGTCTAGCTTACCTCAGAAGGGCAATAGGGGTTCCTGGAACTGGTATTATTTAAACCAAATTGCAGACGAGACCTTTAGCTATTCTGCTAACTTGTGATAGACTAAATACATCAAACTATTCATCTGAGATTTGATTTATAAGCCTGAGAAAAAGTATTTGCTCCCTTTGGATTCTCTGAATGTTTACATATCATTGCCATTGAAAGTTTTGAGAGCCTTATGTGGGTCTTACTAATATAAAGGAAGTCTGGGCAAAGAAATAACATCAGTGTTTGCTCCGCCATTCTCTCCGCCAAGGAGAGAAGCAACCTAGAACCAAGAAGAAATTTCCTGATAGTTGGAACAATTAATCAGTGGAACAACCTGCCTCCAGAAGTTGTGAATGCTCCAACACAGGAAGTTTTTAAGTTTTTAAGAAGGGGGTTGGCCTAGAAGACCTCCAAGGTCCCTTCCAACTCTGTTATTCTATTCTATTCTATTCTATTCTATTCTATTCTAGTCTAGTCTAGTCTAGTCTAGTCTAGTCTAGTCTAGTCTAGTCTGCTTTCCTATTCTATTCTGGTCCTGGTCCTGGTCCTGGTCCTGGTCCTGGTCCTGGTCCTGGTCCTGGTCCTG